>JAWQEG010007563.1:0-7500 GCA_033782935.1 Petrolisthes cinctipes
CTATGCTGGGGGACATTTAGTCCAGTTGGGTTACCCGTGCCAGAAAGGTAGCGTTATTAGGATCCTGACTAAGAGTTGTCAAATCTTCATGTTAATATTAAGTTTCACAACTGCTCTTCAACTGTCCTAGAAAAAAAAAAAAAAAAAAATCTTCATCACTTTCGATATAAGTTTTTATTGTTAAGGACCTCACCAGCTACCTTATGCCGTGTGAGAAGGGAGGCTTTGGAACCTCCTAAAACAACGCCTTTTAACGCTCACAGGTTTCGAAAGGGCTGAGATTGAAGGGATCTCAGGCGTGTGGGGTACGAGTAATGGAGATGCCTCAGGACCCCCGTAGGTATTCTCTTAGATTAATAAGCCTGACCAGCTCCCTGTGACCGTTCTTAGGTGCCTAAAGGCTCGACTGCTCTTTGGTGAGAGAGCTTTCGTGCCTCGCTGGCTGCCAGGCCAGTAAAAGATCTCGGATTAAGTCGTGGACATTTAGTTTTACTATTTGCTTTAAGTTTGGCCGCGGATGGAGGATTAGTAGGGATTAGTAGGACGACGGTTACACTTCAAGCACCCCTGTTGAAAAATCAGAGTCCCATTTACTTAGGACTCTTGTGCTGCTCAGTTGGGAGCTGCGGCACGATTGGGGCCGTCCGGCCCAGGGGAGACCTTAGGGTTGGTGTGCTTGGCTCATAAGGTTTCTGTTGGCCGAACGACCGAAAACCTTCTGGAAGTAGGCGGACGAGACTTATGCGAGACCAAATCACATTACCCTTTCTTTTGTATTATTGGTCTTAAATTGAATTAGAGCGAGATGACTGGTCCATCAGCAAGAAAATTTACATGTACTACATGCAAGGTGTACCGCTGGTGTGAGGACTTCAGCGGAGGAGTGCGAGCGACCTAGACTCCTCGAGTGTCTGCGACTTTTGCAAACTCGAGGAGAGGTTGATGAAGCACATCTCACTGCTCACGAAGGAGAACAACTCCCTAAAGGAGGAAGTTCTCCGAATGGACTCACAGAGGTGTGACTGCCATGTGAGAGACAAGGCAGTCCAAGGAGCTTCTTCACCGGAGAGCTCCACCACGGCGGTAAAGACCAAGAAGAAGAACAAAAAGAAGAAGAACAAGAAGAACAACAACAACAAGAAGAACAACAACAATGAAGAGGGAAAAGAGACTGCAGAAGGAAACGAGACTGCAGAAAAGTGTGATGGAAAAGAGGAGGAGAATATGGAGAAGGGAGAAAAACCCAAGACAGTTGAGGAGGGATTAGAGGAAAGTGAGGAATCAAATAAGAAGGAAAAGAAAATGAAGAAGGTAAAGAAGACGAAGAAGAAGCAACCTGGAGGAAGTGACGAGCCCGGCAGGAATTCAAAACACTCTCGGGTTCCTCACAAGGCATCTCGTGCTCCTACCAAGGAGAGGCCTGTGGATATACACATTGTAGGTGATTCCCAGGCACGAGGGCTGGAACCCCTATTGGCAGATCGCCTTCACACTTCTGTGAAGGTGAATTGTTTGCCAGGTTGTGGCAATGCTGACCTCCGAAAGGAAGCTGAGAGGATCCAAACGTCCAGATCTGCTGTCATTGCACTCATGGTGAGTGGTAATGACATCTACCTGAGAAATGGTAGAGTAGGCATGACCGAAGGAGTCCTCTCGGATGTGCTCGGTGCAGTAGATGACTGTGGGTTAAAAACCCGCAGAAGGGTAGTTGTTGGCATGCTCCCAAGGAGAGGCCCTTTAGGGACTGCTCTGTCAAAGAACATTGCAGTAAATCAGCGCCTGGCTGATTTGTGTACTGCCGAGGGGGTGTTCTTTGTGGACCCCTACACCTCACTCTTTGGTAGAGACGACCTCTACCAGAGGGATGGCACACATCTCTCACCAAAGGGGAAAGAAGTGCTTTCCAAATTAATGGAAGACGCCGTCCGACGATGTCTCAGGAGCACTCGACCGAGCGTGGAGGAGAGCCCTCGTCGCTATGCTAGAGTGACCCCAGAGAAGACATTCGCTGAGATCCTGAAGAAGGATATCCCCAGCACTACCAAGACAATGATCAAACCGGGAAACGGAAGAGTATAGGGAGCCCTGCAGTTGGGGGTTCCCTGAAGGTTCTATTGTTCAACGCCAGGTCCATCCGAAACAAGTTTTTGGAACTGCGGGCCCTTGTTGCGACAGAGGAACCCGAGATGGTGGCCATAACGGAGTCATGGTTGAGAACCTCAGACAGAGATCTTGAAGGGGAATTCGTGATTCCAGGCTACCAACTCTTCCACAAAGATAGAGAGGACAGAGGGGGTGGTGGTGTGCTGTTGTATGTAAAGAACTCCATCAAATCGATGACCTGCAACATCACATCGAACCACGAGCTCCTTGGAGTTGACCTAGAAATAGGCACTGCAAAATACAGAACCCTGCTGCTTTATAGACCCCCTGGACAACTCAATGAGATGGACAGGGACCTATACCAGTTGCTGGGTGAACTAGTGGACGGCAGGGTGTGCATCCTTATGGGGGACTTCAACACACATGTTGACTGGGAAACCAGAGAGCCCTCTGCCGAGAACACACCACTCTTGGAGTTTGTAAATGATGAATTCCTCACTCAATGGGTAAGGGAGCCAACAAGAGGTGCTAACATACTCGACTTGGTCCTCACCTCCGAGGATGACATCATTCAAGACCTCTCTGTAAACGAAGAAATAGGTGGAAGCGACCACAAGCTTATAAGATTTTCAGTTAAGGTCCCTAATATGGAGTCCGTGACCCCGGTGCATAGAAAATTAGACATGGGGAGAGCGAACTTTGCAGGTCTTCGTGAAAGCGTTGCTGAAATGGAACTAGAAGAGGGAGAGAGTGCTGATGATCTGTGGAGGTCATTCTTGTCTTCCTTCATGGAACTTCAGTCGCGCTTTATTCCTCTGAAGGGAACAGGTCAGAAGTTCATTCAACCTAAGTGGTTTAATCGGGAAATCCGTAACCTACTAAGGGAGAGGAGAACTGCGTATCGTCGAGCGAAGACATCTGGGGACTTTGACGGTCATAGAAGACTGAATCGAAACGTGAAGTCCAAAATAAGGGCGGCTAAGCGTGCTGAGGAGGTCCGTGTGGCTAGACTCTGCAAAGAGAACCCCAAGGAGTTTTTCAGTTATGTGAATGGCCGTAAACCAATCCGACGCAGGATCGGTCCCTTGGTGAATGAGGATGGAGCATTGATGCACTCTGATGCAGAAAATGCTAACCTCTTAAATGAGTATTTCTCTTCAGTGTTCTCTGAGGAGAGTGGTCCCATTCCCGAACCTTTGGACTCCTTCAGTGAGAAGTTGGAGTCAATGGTCTTCACCCAAGAAGAAATCGAGAGAAAAATAATCGAATTAAAAGCAAACAAGTCCCCCGGTCCGGATGGGTTCTTACCTAGAGTGTTGAAGAAGTGCATGGTGAAGTATCACGGCACCTGTGCATGGTCTTCAACAGGGTAATCCAGACTGGATGCGTTCCTAGAGACTGGTGTGAGGCAGAGGTGACTCCTATCTTCAAGAAGGGAGATGCTAGCCAACCGTCAAACTACAGACCCATCAGTTTAACCTCGATAGTCTGTAAACTCATGGAGAGCATCATGGTGGACAAAATAACAGCACACTTAGAATCAAATTTGCTACTGAGGGGTTCCCAGCATGGGTTCCGGCAGCACCGGTCATGCCTCACAAATCTGGTGGAATTCTTCCATTTTGTTTTCAGTGAGCATGATCGGGATAAAGCGGTCGATGTTGTCTACTTAGACTTTCAGAAAGCCTTTGATAAGGTACCCCACCGCCGTCTCCTTCGGAAAGTGCGTGCACTGGGCATAGACGGAAATGTGGCAAATTGGATAGAGAACTGGCTAAGTGACAGACGGCAGCGGGTGGTAGTGAATGGACAGGCTTCAGAGTGGGTGCCCGTTACTAGCGGTGTTCCCCAAGGTTCTGTTCTGGGACCACTACTGTTTATCATCTATGTTAATGACGTGGATGGTGACATGGTTGCCAAGATTTCCAAATTCGCCGATGATACTAAGCTTGGTATGAATGTTGCGAAAGAAGGAAATACTACCCGCTTACAAGAAGATCTTAGGAAGATCGGAGAGTGGTCTGACACGTGGCAAATGCCATTTAACGTGAACAAATGCAAAGTTATGCATATAGGCCACAGAAACCCCCGAACAGAGTATAACCTTAAGGGCAATGCTCTCGTAAGCACTGATACTGAGAAAGACTTGGGTGTAACTATCACCAGCGACCTCAAGTTCTCAAAGCAGTGTATTGAGGCTGAGAAGAAAGCCCAAAGGATGTTAGGGTACATAAAGCGACAGTTTGGATACCGGAACAAGGAGATAGTACTTTGTCTGTACAATTCCCTTGTCCGACCGCACCTGGAGTATGCAGTCCAGTTTTGGAGTCCTTCTTACCGAAAGGATATCGCGAGATTGGAACGAGTGCAAGCCAGGGCAACCAAACTTATACCCTCTCTTAGACACAAGAGCTATAAAGATCGGTTGGTAGAACTCGACCTGTTCTCTTTGGAAACCCGGAGACTGCGTGGTCAGCTTATCGAAGTGTTTAAAATACTACGAGGCTTTGACAATGTAGACTACAGGGACATTTTCCAACTCAGTGAGGGCACAACCAGGAATCATGGCTACAAACTTGAACTGAAGCGTTACAACCGTGATCTGTGTGGTAAGTTCTTTACATACAGCATCTGCGGTACTTGGAACGCGCTTCCTGCTGATGTAGTCAACAGCAACTCTGTGGATCAGTTCAAGTCCAGATTAGACAAAGCCTTAAATCACCGTCTAGGTGTTTAAGCCGATGTGCGAGTGTTCCTTGATGGTTTCACATAACACATTCGAGGATGGTCGCCTACTTGCGCAACCAAACCCACAGGTACCCTCTTTGTATGGATCGTAAGGTCCCCTAGGGTACTTCTTTTCCTTGTAACTCCTTGTAACTCTCTCTCTCTCTCTCTCTCTCTCTCTCTCTCTCTCTCTCTCTCTCTCTCTCTCTCTCTCTCTCTCTTTTTATATTTATTCATTTATTTGTTTCCCCTTCCCTCTTTCCTCTTGTTTTGTTGCTGTTGTTTTGTTTTCTTTTTCACTCTCCTTCCTTCCTTCGTTCGTCTTTTTTTTCCTTGCCTCTTCCTCTCTTTATTCATTCCCTGCATGGCAATACTTTCTATTTTTCTCCAGGTATTTTTTATTTCTTTTCTCCCCTCTCTTTCTCCTTTCCCCTCCCCTCTCCCTTCTCCTTCACACTCTCCCTCTCTTTCTCCTCTTTATCTCCTCCCCTCTCCTTCTCCTTCACACTCTCCCTCTCCTCTTTATCTCTTCCCCTCCCTTTTTTCCTCTCCCCTCCCCTCTCTTCTCATTCACACTCTCCCTCTCCTCTCCCTCCCTTCACACTCTCCCTCTCCCCCTTCCTTCACACTCTCCCTCTCCTCTCCTCCTTCACACTCTCCCTCTCTTTCTCCTTCACACTCTCTCTCTCCTCTCCATGGAGGTAGTATACTACCTCCATGCTCCTCTCCCTCTTTCACACACACACACTCTCTCTCTCTCTCTCTCTCTCTCTCTCTCTCTCTCTCTCTCTCTCTCTCTCTCTCTCTCTCTCTCTCTTTAGTCCACCCTGACACTCCACCCACTTTTTCTCTCACTCGTTTCCTTCAAGTTTTTCGTTTCATCTCTTTTTCTTCTATTTCTCCTTCTTCCTTCATCATTCTCCCTCTACCTTTTCTACACAATATTCTTCCCATTCTTTTGTTCCTCTTCTTCCTTCTTTTATTCTTCATTTTTCTTCCTCCCCCCTCCTTCATTCTTCTTCTTCCTATCCTCCTCTTCATTTCTCTGGACTATACCCATCCTTTCATCCTTCCCTCCCTCCCCTCCATCCTTAAATCCCTCCCTCTATCCATCCCTCCCTCCCTCCCTCCCTCCCTCCATCCTTCCATCCATCCCTCTCTCCCTCTATCCTTCCATCCCTCTCTCCCTCTATCTTTCCATCCCTCCATCCCTTCCTCCCTTCCTACATCCCTCCTTCTCACTATCCCTCCCTCCCTCCCTCTCCCCCTCTTCCTCTCCCTCTCCCCCCCCCCCCTTCTTCCCTCCCTCCATCCCTCCTCAGGCACATCCCACATACCTCACTCTTCCTCCCTCTGTTCTACCCACACCCGAGTCATTCTCCCTCCCTCCCACTCCCTCTCACTCCCTCCTTCTGGCCACTCCTTCCTTCCCTTCTTTGAACTCCCTTCACCTCCATATCTTCTCTCACTCCATTCTCTCTCTCTCTTTCTGTGTGTGTGTGTGTGTGTGTGTGTGTGTGTGTGTGTGTGTGTGTGTGTGTGTGTGTGTGTGTGTGTGTTTTCCTCTCCTTCCTTTATGGCGTGTATCTCCCTCACACCTGCTGCTCATCTCTCTCTCTCTCTCTCTCTCTCTCTCTCTCTCTCTCTCTCTCTCATTGCATTCCTTCCTTCCTACTCCTTTCCTCCTTCCTTTCTCTTCATTTGCAAACCACATCCTACCTTCATGCCATAACTCTCTCTCTCTCTCTCTCTCTCTCTCTCTCTCTCTCTCTCTCTCTCTCTCTCTCTCTCTCTTTTAAGTTATCTACCCTCACCCTCATTCCTACCCTCCCTTCCTCCCTCCCTCCCTTCCTCCCCACCCACATTCCCTTCTTCCCTCCCTTCTTACCCACCCCACATTCCCTCCCATCCTCCCTCCTGTCACTTCCACCTCCTCTCTCTAACCACCACTACCACCTTCCTTCTTGATTCAGTCTCGGCTTAACAGTGGAGTGTGGTGGAGGGGTGTGTGTGTTTGTGTGTGTATCTGTGTTTGTTGTGCCTCGCAGAATTTAGAAATATTTCGGTAATTTTCACCTCGTCATTATTTTCAGCTTTTTGGTTTGTTTATCTCTATAGTTTGAGCTTGATGCCTTTAGTCTCAAGCTTGAAGTGCTTAAATAGTGTATCTATGTGAGTCTGCCAGCTTACTGTGGTACCGGTAGCTTATATTCAAAGCTTACCACATCTTGATACTCGTGTGTTTTCAGCTTAATTAAGGGACCCTGTGATGTAGTAAGAAAATTGGTGGTATAGCGAGTCCTTCAAATATTGCCACGAAACACACACACACACACACACACACACACACACACACACACACACACACCTATATTGAAGGAGCTTGTTTCGTGGCATGGTCAGGAGGAATCAGAAGCCACCACCAATTCTCACACACGATCACTGGGTCCGTAATTAATAGTGTATTTATGTATAGGAGAATCATATATACGACTGGTGTTGGTAAATCTGGAGCAACTGAATCCTCCAAACAATTCCAAGCAACAGGACATGACCATTATTTTTGTTCATATGGTCTTGTTTGTGTCCTGGCATACTTTGGAGGAATCAAGGCACTCCAATGTAAACAAAAGTGAATTAGCCTCCTTAATTTGATATCTCCCACCTTAC
>JAWQEG010007563.1:10000-21810 GCA_033782935.1 Petrolisthes cinctipes
TATTGCTGGTAATGTTATTGTTATAAAAAAATAATTATATTACTGTATTATATAAACTTTACTGCGAAATAGTAACGTGTTATAATGTTTAAAAAAAGTTCTTAGAAATATTATCTTTATTATTTCAGCATGTAATATCTATCATGTGAATTAGGAGTAGTGTTAGTGATAGTATTTCTAACCAAGACTATACTGTTGTATTTATACTAATGACTCTCATTTTTATCCACAGGTGAGTTTGTGTGTGTGTGTGTGAGGACTCCAGCCAGGCCCATCAAGTGACAGGTAGGCTGCCCACTCACCTGCTCTGTGTGTGTGTGTGTGTGTGTCTGTCTGTCTGTCTGTCTGTCTGTCTCTGTCTGTCTGTCTGTCTGTCTGTCTGTCTGTCTGTCTGTCTCTCTCTCTCTCTCTCTCTCTCTCTCTCTCTCTCTCTCTCTCTCTCTCTCTCTCTCTCTCTCTCTCTCTCTCTCTCTCTCTCTCTCTCTCTCTCTCTCTCTCTCTCTCTCTGTGTGTGTGTGTGTGTGCGTGTGATCTCTCTCTCTCTCTCTCTCCTCTCTCTCTCTCTCTCTCTCTCTCTCTCTCTCTCTCTCTCTCTATGTGTGTGTGTGTGTGTGTGCTCTGTGTGTGTGTGTGTGTGTGTGTGTGTGTCACGCGAGGTAGCTTTTGTTGTCAGTGTTACAGCTACCAGACAGAATACCTCCCCCTACCCCTTCCTCCATCCCTCTCTCTCTTTTCTCTTTCATCTTCTCTCCGTCCCACTTCCCTCCCTCTTTCAAATTTCCCTCTATTCTTCTTCCTCTTAGTCCTTCCTCTCATACTTCTTTCCTTCCCCTCATACTTCTTTCCTTCCTTCTTTTATTCCTATCACTTCTTTCCTTCTTTTATTCCTATCATACTTCCTTCCTTCTTTTATTCCCCTCATACTTTTTTCCTTCTTTTATTCCTCTTATATTTCTTTCCTTCTTTTATTCCTATAACTTCTTTCCTTCTTTTATTCCCCTCATACTTCTTTCATTCTTTTATTCCTCTCATACTTCTTTCCTTCCTATCATACTTTTTTCCTTCTTTTATTCCTCCCTTATTTCTTTCCTTTTTACTTCATCCTTCCTTCCTTCTTACACTGTACTACATCTTGAGGTCCTGTTATTTTCCTGTGTCATCTTTTTTCCTTCACTTCTTCCTTTTACCCTCGGCTTCCCTCGACTCATCAGTCTCCTAATTATTCCTTCGCTTCTCTGCCTCTCGTGACTTTACTTCCGTTGTCTGTATTATAGCCTCTCTGTCACGAACACACACACACATACACACACACACACACACACACACACACATTCTCTCTCTCTCTCTCTCTCTCTCTCTCTCTCTCTCTCTCTCTCTCTCTCTCTCTCTCTCTCTCTCTCTCTCTCTCTCTCTCTCTCTCTCTCTCTCTCTCTCTCTCTCTCTCTCTCTGAACTAACCCATTATCATTTCCTTCCTTGATCCCTTCCTCTCTCATTTCCTTTCTGATTCCATAATACCTCCTCCCTCATTTCCTCTTATCCCCTCCCCCTCCTCACCCCCTTCCCTTGTCTCCCTTTCCCTCCTCCCTCACCTTCCCTCTGATCCCCTCCCCCCCTCCTCACTACCTTCCCTTGTTTCCCTCTCCTACCTCCCTTCCTCCCTCTCCTTCCCTCTGATCCCCTCCCCCTCCTCACCCCCTTCCCTTGTCTCCCTCTCCCTCCTCCCTCTCTCTCCTTCCCTCCCTCTCTCTCTCGTTCCCATCTCCCTCTCTTCCTCTTTTATCCTTCTTAATTTCCCTTTATCAACTTCTCCCTTACCCCTTTGATGATAAATTGACGAGCTACTGAATCCGACCAACCAAACTACACCACGAAACAGATATCCAATGTTAGTATTATTAAGGTGGAAATTATTGTTTGGTACATTGGAGTGCCTTGATTCCTCCAAAGTATATACTGTACTAGGAAACAGGACCAGAAGAGCAAAAATAAATGAGTGTTGTTCTTCTGTTGCTTGGAATAGTTTGGGGGATTTATTTAGTTGCTCCAGATTTACCAACACAGAGCAAAAATAAATGATAGTGTTCTTCTTCTGTTGCTTGGAATAGTTTGGAGGATTTATTTAGTTGCTCCAGATTTAACCAACACAACAAAACTTCCCCCTTATGGCCGTCTGTTTTTCATGCCATAGAGTAGAGGCATCAATAGAGTCGAGCAGGAAGGTTTTACAAGACAGAGAACGAACAGGTTGGAAGTTATAAAGCAGGTTATAGACAGAAGAGACATTGTTGTATAATAGAATAGAACCCTTTCACTTCTTAGGCCAGACGACCCCCTCCTCCTCCTACAGTGTTGCCAAATGTGGTGCCCCTGATATTCTACCTTGGTGTGTGTGTGTGTGTGTGTGTGTGTTTGTACGCGCCGATTCGCTCGAGTGTTTGAATGTAATTGGGAGTTTGACTAGAGAGAGAATGAGTGTTTGTGTTTGTGTGTGTGTGTGTGTTTGTGTGTGTGTGTTTATACTTGAGTACAGTTTATCTCTTTGATGAGTCACATGCACTGGATTTATCTTACGTGTGTGTGTGTGTGTGTGTGTGTGTGTGTGTGTATAGACTGTAGTGTATATTTGAGACCTGTGGTGACCGATGTGGTTAGCCTGTATACTGTATAATTATGTAGCTATGGTCACCGTGTGTGTGTGTGTGTGTGTATATGTATATAATTTTGTATTTGTGCGTATTATGTATATATCAGTATGCATTCTTTGGTATGTATGTAGCCTATGTATGTATTTTATGTATGAGTTCTCAGTGTACCCTTACGATGACTAAAACTTGGATAAAGACACATTTGATCTACATTCTTGTATTTATTTATATCTCATTACAGTAGTACAGTCGAGAATAACCTTTTAGGACTTTAGCTACCATTATAGGGGGCGTATAGCACATTATTTTGGGTGGCATATCTGGAGCAAATGATTCCTCCAAACTATTCCAGGCAACAGGATACTATTATATTCATTTTATTGGTTCTGTTTCCTGGCATACTTTGGAGGAAATCAAGACACTCCAATCTATGAAAAGTCAGACTCGGGGGACAACTGAATCCTCCAAGCTGTACTCTGATATTAGATTCCCAATTAGTACCATAGCACTGAGGTTGTCTGTGTCCTGACAAAGTTTAATTGTTGTTGTTGTCGTTGTTGTTGTTGTTGGTGGTGGTGGTGGGTGGGGTGGGGGTGGACTCATCAACGCCTTCTCCTGCATTTATTTTGTCATCAACGCCTCCTGCTGCATTTATTTTGTCATCAACGCCTCCTGCATCTATCTATTTTATCATCAACGCCTCCTGTATCTATCTATTTTGTCATCAACGCCTCCTCCTGTATTTATTTTGTCATCAACGCCTCCTCCAGCATCTGTTTTGTCATCAACGCCTCCTGCTCCATCTATTTTGTCATCAACGCCTCCTCCAGCATCTATTTTGTCATCAACGCCTCCTCCAGCATCTATTTTGTCATCAACGCCTCCTCCAGCATCTGTTTTGTCATCAACGCCTCCTGCATCTATCTATTTTGTCATCAACGCCTCCTGCTGCATCTATTTTGTCATCAACGCCTCCTGCAGCATCTATTTTGTCATCAACGCCTCCTGCTGCATCTATTTTGTCATCAACGCCTCCTCCTGTATTTATTTTGTCAACGCCTCCTCCTGCTGCATCTATTTTGTCATCAACGCCTCCTGCTGCATCTATTTTGTCATCAACGCCTCCTGCTGCATCTATTTTGTCATCAACGCCTCCTGCATCTATCTATTTTGTCATCAACGCCTCCTGCTGCATCTATTTTGTCATCAACGCCTCCTCCAGCATCTATTTTGTCATCAACGCCTCCTGCATCTATCTATTTTGTCATCAACGCCTCCTCCTGCATCTATTTTGTGAGAGGAGTTTGTATCTGAGAAGGTATGGGGCGTCCTTCAACAGCTGCTCCACCCTCTCATCAGGGGAGGGGGTGTCGAACCTAAACACTTTAAATGGGACCTCAATGATCATCTCTAAGGGACGCTTTCTGCTGGACTTTGGAGGGGCAACAAGGTGAGGCGGCGGAGGCATGGACACGAAGCAAGAGGGACCCTGCTTCTTCTCATGAACTACGACGAGGGGGTCCAGTTCGATGTCCCCAAAGTCCTCACTGACGGAATGGAGTAACCCGTTAGACCTGTCGAGTGTCAAAAGTGGAGGATTTTCATGTATCTGGGGTAGATTTTCATGTATCTGGGGTAGATTTTCATGTATTTGGGGTTGATTTTCATGTATCTGGGGTAGATTTTCATGTATCTGGGGTAGATTTTCATGTATGTCGGGTACATTTTCATGTATCTGGGGTAGAGTTTCTGGCATATGAGGTGAATTATCGGTTGTGTGGGATGGACTTTCTTGCGTCTGAAGGCTGGGTTTGGAATTTGTCAAGGGATCCGCCTGTAGGTCGATATCCAAGCCAGAATCCTCACCAACAATCCTCAGCACCACACTGTCCAAGTCATCGTCACAGGTAACAGAGCTGGAGGGAAATTGGTGGTCAAGTGTAAAGGGAGGAGGAGGATCCGTGGTAGTTGAGTCAAGGGTCTGCTGCTTCAACTTGTCTTTACCTTCTGTCTCCACACTGGGCATCAAGGGAGCATTGAAAGCGCCTTCTTCATTCTCTACTCTAAGTTTGGTGTTGAAGTCTGAGGCCATGCTATTAAGCGAATTCATATTTTGGGAGAATTTGAGCTTCGGGACGTTAATGCCGCCAGATCCTGTCAGTGAAGAGGACAGACTCAACTTATGTGTGTTTAGTGAAGATAAAAGTGGCCCCGTTGATATGACACCTGAACCACGCCCACTCACGGCCTCAGGTGGCAGGACCATGTGTTGCCCAAGTGACACATCAGAACCCGTATCAGACCTGGAAACACCCGAAGGAGAGGCAGACGGCACGGCACCTGCAGGAATCTTTAACTTGGGTATTGAAAAGTGAATATTTGACGAGGAGGGGTTCAAACTTTGGCTCTGTTGTGATGCGGAAGGAGAGGCAGCGAGATGAGAAGCTGAGGGAATTTTTAACTTTGGTATTGAAAAGTTAATGTTTGACGACAAGGGATTTAAACTCTGGCTCTTGATGGAAGGAGAGGCAGGGAGAACAGAACCCTCAGGAGTCCTTAACTTGGGTATTGAAAAGCTAATGTTTGACGAAGAGGGACTTAAATTCTGGTTCTGTTGTGGGATGGAAGGAGAGGCAGGGAGAACAAAACCCTCAGGAATCTTTAACTTGGGTATTGAAAAGTTAAGGTTTGATGACGAGGGGCTTAAATTCTGGCTCTGTTGTGGGACGGAAGGAGCTGAAGGAGAGGCAGGGAGAACAAAACCCTCAGGAGTCCTTAACTTGGGTATTGAAAAGCGAATGTTTGATGACGAGGGATTTAAACTCTGGCTTTGTTGTGGAGCTGAAGGAGAGACAGGGAGAACAGAACCCTCAGGAATCTTTAACTTGGGTATTGAAAAGCGAATGTTTGACGACGACGGGTTTACATTCTGGCTCGGTGCTGATACGGAAGGAGCTGGTGGAAAGGCAGGTAGTAGAGGAGCACCAGGAATCTTGGGTATTAAAAAGCGGATTTGTGAAGACGATGGGTTTATATTCTGGCTGTGATGTGGTTGTGAAGACGGGGAACTTTGTGGACTCTGGCTGGGATTCAGATGTGTGAGTTTTGTCACCGGCTGGATACTTAGGTCCTTGGGTGTTTGGTTGGCTGCTGCTGGAATCTTAGTCTCTCCTTCCTGCGTCAGTGTTGTGGTTTTACATGTTTCCTTTAACCCTGTAGATGCTTTGGATGACTGGGTATATTTTTCATGTGACTGGGTTTGCGTTTCAGATTGCAACACAGACGACTCCCTCCCACACGATAATCCTCTTTTGGTGTCCTCTAGTGGTGACTCATCTTGGCTCCTCTTCTCATTCATGGACAGTTCTTCTTCTATCATCTTATATGTGGCCCCTACTTTACTCTTTATAACATTGTGCCAGTCCTTAACGATAGGTACGAAGGCGGGTCTCTCACACGTACCCTTCTTAAACACCAAACAGGACGAGGAGCAATAAGAGTCGGGCAGCTGGAACGGGAGGGAACCTCTTTGGTGTTTTTCATCTCCATTGTTGTTGTTATTGTCGTCTGTTGTTCATGTATCCAACGGTATGGTGGTGGTGAGATTCAAGGTGGTAGTGATGGTGATGTAGGTAGTGGTGGTGATGGTGATGTTGGTAGTGGTGGTGATGGTGGTGTTGGTGATGTTTGTGTTGGTGATGTTGGTAGTGGTGGTGATGGTGATGTTGGTAGTGGTGGTGATGGTGATGTTGGTAGTGGTGGTGTTGGTGGTGGTGGTGATGGTGAGATGTTGGTAGTGGTAGTGTTGGTAGTGGTAGTGGTGGTGGTTCAAGTTGGTAGGGGTGGTGATGGTGATGTTGGTAGTGGTAGTGATTCAAGTTGGTAGTGGTGGTAGTAGTGGTGATGGTGGTGGTAACGTTGGGGAGTATAATATGTAGTGTTGTGTGGGTGAATAATGGACAGGTGTGTGAGTTGGTGAGGCAGGTAGGCAGGTAGGCAGGTGTTGTGGGACCATGTCAAAAAGGAAAGGAAACACTGATTAGTACCTTACAATCAAATAAGACAAAAAAATTATATAGACATAAATTGTTTGAAGAGACAGTGCCTCCTCAACACACACGTTTTATAGACCACAAATTGACCATCAAAACAAAATTACATGCTCACCGTTAGACCTGGAGTCCATCACGTGTTTATATCATCATCATCTTACTTGTCAAGAGGTGAGTGAGAACTGCAGCGCCTCCAGTATGTCTGAAAATCAATTGGTTTATTGTAGTGAATCTGGAACGTTATGTCAATATTGGAGGATATTTTTGATGGGTTAATAATTATACTGACTGAATCATATATGTCTTCACTCCCTATCATATCTTTAGTTATCAACAGAACATCTTCACTACTCATCATTAATCTTTACTACCATTCTGAATTCTTAACTACTCATCTTGACTACTTTCACGAAATCTTCACTACTCATAATCTTTGTTGGGGAGGTGGCCAAGTGGTTAGTGTTCTGGAGTGGTAACCTATAGGTTGGGAGATCGATTCCTCTCAGGTGAGGGCCTGAGAATATTTGAGTTTGAGGCACTAACTATAAGGCCACCGAACGTCGTAAAACACCCTCACTGGTACCATAACACCCTCACTGGTACCATAACACCCTCACTGGTACCATAACACCCTCACTGGTACCATAACACCCTCACTGGTACCATAACACCCTCACTGGTACCATAACATATATATATAACCTTCCTGACATCTTCACTACACATCTTGACTACTTTCATGAAATCTTTCCTACTCGTATTAACTACCTTCACGAAATCTTCACTACTCATCAAAATGTGTGTGTGTGTGTGTGTGTGTGTGTGTGTGTGGACAGGACAGGGTGTATGTTATCTCGGATGGGGTCAGGTGTCTGTCTCCAAGTCTTACCAACAGGTCCTCTTCTCTCTCTCTCTCTCTCTCTCTCTCTCTCTCTCTCTCTCTCTCTCTCTCTCTCTCTCTCTCTCTCCGTCAGTGTGTGTGTGTGTGTGTGTGTGTGTGTGTAGTCAACTCCTCTACTGTAAATTCCGAGGACTTTGTGAAGCGTTAACTAAGGAAATTAAGTGTCATGTGTTTCCCAAGGTCAGGTTTTGCTCATGTTACTCTATGATCATTATTACACTTTCATTTTTTTATGGGTATTTTCTATGGCCAAGTTGTACCCTTTCTCTCTTTTAATTTTATGTCGTTTTTGGTTAAGGGGGTGCAGGAGTAGGGGACAGGCTTTGGGGGGTTGGGGGGGGGTTGGGGGGTGCGGGAATAG
Source organism: Petrolisthes cinctipes (assembly GCA_033782935.1). NCBI lineage: Eukaryota > Metazoa > Arthropoda > Malacostraca > Decapoda > Porcellanidae > Petrolisthes > Petrolisthes cinctipes. The sequence continues at coordinate 17,962 of JAWQEG010007563.1, forward strand.
GGGGACAGGCTTGGGGAGGGGGGGGGTAGAAAGCCTGTCCCATATTCCCGCAACCCCCTAACCCCCCCCCTCCCCCAAGCCTGTCCCCCCTACTCCCGCACCCCCCATAGCCTGTCCCCTACTCCCGCACCCCCCTAAACCACCCCCAACCAAGCCTGCCCCCCCTATTCCTGCACACCCTGACTGATTCAAGTATTAGTCAAATAACATTACTAGATAAGGTTGGTGTTAGGAGATTAATTAACTATACATTTTCTAGTTGTTGTTCTAGTTTGTTACGAGTGCTTGATGTCACAGTGATGTAGACGAATTCATGAGGCCGACTGTACATACATCAAGAAGTTACACACAAGTTTGTTGGTTGGTATCTGCAACTTATTATAAACACAGGATGAAATATTATAGGCGAAACGTGTATCCAAGGTTGGTATCTGCAACTTATTATAAACACAGGATGAAATATTATAGGCGAAACGTGTATCCAAGGTCATAATATTACTTAGAAGGGGGAACATATGTATTATCGCAAAAAGTTATACGTATTCTATAAAGTAAAGGTAGAAGGTGTCTTAGAAAATGGAGATAAAATGCCGTAGACTATTTGTTGTGTATGGACCGTGGGAATATGGGGACAGGCTTGGGGGGGTTTAGGGGGGTGCGGGGGTAGGGAACAGGCTTGGGGGGTTTAGGGGGGTGCGGGAGTAGGGAATAGGCTTGGGGGGGTTTAGGGGGGTGCGGGAGTAGGGGACAGTCTTGGGGGGAGGGGGGGGGAGTTTGGGGGGTGCGGGAATAGGGGGGACAGGCTTGGGGTGGGTAGAAAGCCTGTCCCCCTATTCCTGCACCCCTCTAACCCCCCCCCCCCTGCCAAGCCTGTCCCCCTACTCCTGCATCCCCCCCAAACCCCCCCATGCCTGTTCCCTACTCCCGCACCCCCTAAACCCCCCCAAGCCTGTCCCCCTATTCCCGTATCTCCTTAAGAGGGTGCGGGAGTAGGGGACAGGCTTTGGGGGGGGTTTAGGGGGGTGCGGGAGTAGGGAACAGGCTTGGGGGGTGCGGGAGTAGGATGACAGGCTTGGGGGAAGGGGAGTTAGGGGGGTGCGGGAATAGGGGACAGGCTTTCTACCCACCCTAAGCCTGTCCCCCTATTCCCACACACACCCCCCAGCCCCCAGTCCCCCCTAAGCCTGTCCCCTAACCCTACACCCCCTTGATGCATGGGACCTAATAAAAATAATGTGAGGGACACTGAGTATAAATTATAATCAATTACCCTGTGTAACTAACTAACTAACTAACTGCTGATCAAGAAACATATGTGAGAGTGATAGAAGAATTACAGACAGAGTGCTGAAGCGTTTGTATCCCTCCCTCGTGGACGTCTCAGAGTGTTGTTTCTTGTTTTCATGGTGGTGGTGGTGGTGGTGGTGGTTGGAATCTGTTTGGTGAGGTTGACACATTACTACTGGAGGGAGAAGAAAAGTGTTGATAAGTGGTGTGTGTAGTCAGTGGTGATGTAGATTAAAGGTGATTATGTATGTACGAGTAGATTAAGGTGGAGATGTAGATTAAGGAGATGTACTGTAGATTAAGGAAATGTACAAGTAGATTAAGAAGGAGATTTGTAGATTAGATTAAGGAGGTATAGATGTAGATTAAGGAGGTGTAGATGTAGATTAAGGAGTTTAAGGTTTCTATAGATTAAGGTGGAGATGTAGATGTGGAAGAGTGTAAGTAGTGGAGGAACCAGCAGAGAACGTTACACATCAATATTACTCCCACCTGGCTCACAGTGTAGGCAGGTGTGTGTGTATGTGTATGTATGTATGTGTGCTGGAGTCCAACTTACCTATTTTCAAACATCAAAACAGTGCTCTCATCCATACATAAATTTAAGTCTGCGATACATACCATAAACAACAATGATATCTTATTGTAGATAAGAATGTGTGTTGTTGTGTTTAATATGTTGTTGGGATGGAATAAATACGTTTGTGTTAGTGGGATTGTACAAGGTGGCAATCCCTCACAGTTGCCCACTACTGGATGACTGAGTGAGTGAGTGAGTCAGTGTCTCTGTGACTATCGTGGGTTGAGGGTGTGTTGTTACGTCGCTCCGGTATACCCCCTCCTCGTCCTCCCTTAGTGAAATGATCAGATAACACGAAAGATAAAGATTCCACGAAGCTTTCAGTGAGTGGTGTAGACAAGTGAGGTACTCCAAGTGTGACAAGGTATTAACAGATGAATATTAATGTGTATGAAATGTTCGACTACCACTACTACTATTATTACTTCCTGCAGCGGTGGTTTTTGTTGCAAGGTCTTTTAAAAACACTTGTGGTATCTCCTTGTGCGGTTGACGAGGACAAACAACAACAACAACAACAACAACTACTATGCATCATTACAGACAAAGCTAAAAACTAATCAACATTGTAGGAGAACCATTAAAAAAAGCTGATTAATTAAGAAAGAGGTTCATAATACTATAATGTTGGTTATATTTGGAGCAGAAAAACTCATCGAAACTATTCCAAAGAAACCGACTATCTTATATTATATTATATATTTATTTTTTCTCATGTCTGTTTTTGTTTTGTTGTTTTCGTATAGTTTGGAGGAATCAGTAGCCACCATTGTACCCACCCAATATATTCTACCCCTATAAAGAGACGAATCTGTAAACCACCAAGGTTGTTGAAGTGATGAGGAAGGTGGTGTTGGTGTGGGCGTGGCTAAGTGGACCAACTGGAGAATGTTGATAAATCGACGAGCCTAAAACTTTTCAGCCATTTGTGTGTGTTTATAGTTAATTATCTTGGAGAATGTTGAAAAATCGACGAGCCTAACACTTTTCATTCATTGTGTGTTTATAGTTAATTATCTAGGAGAATGTTGATAAATCGACGAGCCTAAAACTTTTCATTCATTGTGTGTTTATAGTTAATTATCTTGGAGAATGTTGAAAAATCGACGAGCCTAAAACTTTTCATCCATTGTGTGTTTATAGTTAATTATCTTGGAGAATGTTGATAAATCGACGAGCCTAAAACTTTTCATCCATTGTGTGTTTATAGTTAATTATCTTGGAGAATGTTGATAAATCGACGAGCCTAAAACTTTTCATCCATTGTGTGTTTATAGTTAATTATCTTGGAGAATGTTGATAAATCGACGAGCCTAAAACTTTTCATTCATTGTGTGTTTATAGTTAATTATCTTGGAGAATGTTGATAAATCGACGAGCCTAAAACTTTTCATCCATTGTGTGTTTATAGTTAATTATCTTTGACAGTAGCAGCTTAATAAGTGTCCGCGGATTGGTTGTCTTAAAAGAAATATTTATTACAACTTTTTGTGGATATGGAGAGAGGCAGAGCAGATGCAAGGCCGTGGGATGTATTGCGTGTCTAATGGTGTGCTATTTGATGACCGTGAATGTAAAATGCTAACCAGTAACCACCACTATATTTCGTGTGTGTGTGTGTGTGTGTGTACATTGGTCAGAAACTTTACATAATTTTATTAATTTTTTTTTCTTGACTGACGTTCATTTATTTATTATTATTATTTTATTATTATTATTATTATTATTATTATTATTATTATTTTTTTTTTTTTTTTTTTTTTTTTTTTGGGGGGGTGGGTGGGGTGGGGGGGGATAAATTAACTGCATTCCAAGTCAAATTACACCAAAAATGTACACACACCTATTGCTACTTATATGCAACTTATAATAACTGGAATGTCTGCATAACGTGTATATTGTACAGTACTTCTAAAGAAATTTTACTTAGGAAGGAATGGGTACAATTTTGTCTAGATAAAAAACAGAAAGAATAGATAGGT
>JAWQEG010007564.1:0-30590 GCA_033782935.1 Petrolisthes cinctipes
TCTTCCCCTAAACAACCATTGATTATTATTTTTTGAAGTGTTCCTTGACTGCCACCAGAGAATCTGAACTATGACATGAAAAAACCCGTCCTCTTAAGGGGAAAAACTATCCCCGGTAACCGGTTATTCTTGCACCATATGGACATAATTACTCCCTAGATCGGTTAATTGACAGGAAATGCCAATGATTAATTTTTGTTGTGCTTCATAATTATTATCTGAGTTTTTTTTTTTTTTTTTTAGATGTAAAATGTTTGGTTCTTTATTAATGGGAGACGTTCGAATGTCCCAATCCTGAAGTGTGCCCAATATTGAATTGTCTGGAAACATATCCTTGCAGTGTTTGGTAAATATTTTCCCATTGTTGATTTCATTATTTACCGTTATGTTAGAAATGTGCATACGTTACCAGAACAGCCTACACCCTAGAATATTTCTTTATTATCTTGCCATTGTTTCAACACTTGGTAGCCAAGATGAGTGACGCTAGCTATACAATGATGTTCAGTACGATGAATAATGAAGATATGTTTTTACTTGTTAATTTTGTTTGTATATACAACTGAGGAAAAAACAATTGTACATAGTTTTTTTAGTCTTTGGCATGGCTAATTATTGAGTGTATTATTTACACATTTCATCGGAGACATTACTTGAACTGTAAATCTACTCATATCAACAGTGTATTCAATATTTTGAATTTCTACATAAAATATACTGTTGTTAATAGTTCCATAACGGTCAAGCAAAGGGAAATCTGTTACAAATTTCATAATAACAGTTTGATTTCACCAAAACATTCACGAAACAGAAAATGAAGTATCGAGTCACTTGCAGCGTGAGGCCCTTGTAGCTTAGTATCCCCTCTAACGTGCTCTGTGAGAATGGAGATGACTATAGAAAAGGAATCCTAAATGGAATACTATGATATATTATTATATTTCAACGTACAATTTTTTATCAATATTATTGTCATTGCCGTGTGCAACAACCTTTTCCAGTATTGTGGATTATGTTAATGGTAAATATGCTACATCTGAATCTTACAAAACACTTATATACTGATTGGAGTGGTGCACTGTATTTTAGGGTTTTACTGGTTGATTTATCGTAGTGGGCATACCGGTGCATTTATTGTTTTGTAATGAGATTAGTTCCATATCATATCCATATGTGTTCATTCTCTGTTTATGTTTATATATACATATGTAGACAGTAATCTCGGATCGGTCAGCTGAGGCGCGTCGTCCTGATGAGGGAAGGTAATACTTTTATGTAGATGGCACTCGTTTACAAGGTTTAGTTTAGCAATTCATTTAACACAGTCACATTAAATTACATAGTCTATTAATGAATGACTAAACCCTATAAACCCATTTAATGAGAGAGTGTGAAATGAAGTGATGTTTAAAAGTTTAAGTTTGTGGAATTTCAAGTATTTTTATCCATATTTGAAAGCGACTCGTATTATAGCTATCACCAGGCCGTATTACTCTCCTCAAACTAATTTTCGTAATGGAGCCAACTCTTTCCCCACGGAACTATTCCTGGGTGTATGGAGACGCAGCTTTCTCCTTCTCCTCCTTCTCAGTACTTTTGCTTCACTTCGTTCCTCACTGATATGATGCTGGTGTAGCCAGTCTAACTTTAACTTGATTTAGTTCCCTCTTTCAAGTGAAATTGATGGCTGGAAACTGCTGATATATAATGCATACTATAGATGAAATTGTTAATCTTTTCCATCTTATTCAAATTGTTATAACAGTAAATTTAACCTAAACTAACATGCTCAAACATATCATGACCAGAATAACATACTTTCTTTTAAGTTAAATCATTTGAACAATCTACCAAAGAAGTGATGGCGGTGTATGAACAACTATTCGATCCCTTCCAATCAGTATGGCCAATTTATATAATTATGTTGTACGGATATAGAGAGATACGAGAGGTGGGGACGCTCATAAGCTGCTAAAAAACTAACTTAAATACAGTATAAACTAAAGCTTAGCTATCGAAAAAAGTTTAATACTCTGCCATCAGTTCTTTGGGTACCTGTTCCCTAAGAGACTTGGGAATGATGTCCTTCTCCCCCACCCAACCCCCGTCGCTTCTTTGATGTCCAGTAATCTGTGTTGGAGAGCCATTAACTCCCGAGGTGGCCTTACACAGGGTCACACCTTTAATCTTTTTCCTATTTTCTGTCACAAAGGGGGGTCAAGGGCTCAGGTAAATGAGTCGTGTGGCTCTTCTAACAACACCCTCAGCAAGATTTAAAAAATTAATACATTCAACAACGATGGCGCTAGCGTTACTAAGAAAAGTTTTGCTTCTTTTGCCCAATAATTATTCTTTACGGTAGAGGTCGTCAAATGTTTGATAGTTTTTTAAGTCCTCAAGGAGATCCACATGGTAAAGTTTGTGATCGTGCTTTGGTTAATAACAAATTTTGTGATGAGACCTGATTTCGGGTACGCTGTGGAAAAGCTAAGACATGATAATTCAAGTTAATAAAAAATGAAAAAAAAAAAAATGGATTATAGGTTATGATAATTTAAGTTATTAAAAACAAAAAAACAAAATGGATTATTGGTCATGTAATGAATGAACCTTAGTAGAAACTCCCTCCTCTGCAGCATTCACAGTTCACACCATGCACTAATCATATAATTTCTTCCTAGGTATTAGATACATTACAGTGGTATCGTCTCATACTACACAATCACTTCCCCTCACCCTACAAACCAGGTATACACACATCAAATTTAAAGTGCTTTATTTATTTATTCATGGAAATTGTGAAAACATTTAAAAAAAGAAAAGTTAGTAGTGTGGGAACTGTGTGAAACCAAAATGAATGGGAATGAATTGGATGATTGAGAGAGGGTGTGAGGTTGTGAAAAGAAGTATGGTAGAACGTGGGAGGTGTGAAAAATACGTGGCATTTTATGAATGATGAGTAAATACGTTGCTAAAAACTGATTCAAAAAGACAAATAAATGCGGCATTACATATCCAATTTCAATTAATTTTACTTTTCTTTGTATACAACACACTATTCTTGACACATTTCAGTATGCATTGTGGAAATGTGATAGAGCTTGACACAAATATAATCTAATTTGCATTACAAGAATATAGTTATAGAGAGAGAGAGAGAGAGAGAGAGAGAGAGAGAGAGAGAGAGAGAGAGAGAGTCAGGCAATAGAGACAGAGTGAGGGCGGGCCGAGGGAAATTTAATGGGAGGTACTGGAGGGAGATAACGGGGAAATGGTGACATCAGGGGGAGGGAGGGATGGGGGAGGAGGTGGGTGGGGGTGAGGGACGGTAGGGTACGATACTTCGGCTCGTATTCCTTGTCAACCCGATGGAGTGATAGTGTGCTGAAAGTGTCAACTCCAACGTTTCTCTCTCTCTCTCTCTCTCTCTCTCTCTCTCTCTCTCTCTCTCTCTCTCTCTCTCTCTCTCTCTCTCTCTCTCTCTCTCTCTCTCTCTCTCTCTCTCTCTCTCTCTCTCTCTCTCTCTCTCTCTCTCTCTCTCTCTCTCTCTCTCTCTCTCTCTGTCTCTGTCTCTGTCTCTGTCTCTGTCTCTGTCTCTGTCTCTGTCTCTGTCTCTGTCTCTGTCTCTGTCTCTCTCTCTCTCTCTCTCTCTCTCTCTCTCTCTGTTAATGAGTATCACGTACTCGATCATAAATACCCAATCATTTGTTTGACTGAGTTGGAAGACAGTGGCGTGAAATGTTGTAAGATGAAGGTATGAGATGGGGGAGACGTAGGTGAGAAAACACTATTAGGTGGTGGTGAGGGTATCTATAGGTGAGGGGAAGTGTTGTGGGAATAGAGTTGGATAGAAGTATGGGGAGGAGGCTGTGTAGAAGATAGAAGTAGGAGGCTGTGTAGAAGATAGAGTTAGGCCTATAGAGTAGGAAGCATAAAGTTAACCTCAACTGGCTCATATTATTAGGAAAATAGAAATTATGATGGATGCAAGGGTTATAGTCGTGAAAATCAAAGGAGTTGTGCTGGTGGTACTGAATTTATTATCAATTTAACCAGAAATGTAAAATAGGACACAACTGAAACACAAAAAAGAAAGAAATGTAACCAAATTTAAACAAGAATGTGAAACCAGAATCTTAAAACATGAAACACGATTAAAATAAGAAAGAAAAGAAAATAATTAGACCAAAATTAAAAAAGAGAAAGGAAACTAGAGTCTAAAGACATGAAATCCGATTAAAACAAGAAAGAGAAGACTAGAGCATTAAGACATGAGAGAGGACAAATGAGGCTCGAGTCAGGTAGGGACGTGTCAAATGGCTGGAACCTCCCCCACTCCGTCACGCTCACCAGCACCAAGAGGGAGTGGGGGCGGGGGGTTGGAAGGGGGGTGGGGGTGGAGAAAGAGATGGTGGGAGCTGTCCTACAAAGCCCGATTTTCTCTTTATCATCCTCTTCTTTCTTTCTCCACTCGTTCTACCCCCCTACCCATCCTCATCCTCCCCTCTCTTTCACACACGCTACGTTTCCCATCCCTCTCCTCTTACCCAACATTTATAATTGGGTTTCGTAGTTGTTGTTGATGTTGATGTTCCTCAAGCTGTCTGGCCGAGCAGCCCCGGGGTTTCGTAGTTTTAATCGGTCCCATACCCGGGTAAGATGGCATGCACAGTACACATCGCGAAACATTGTATTAATTCTGTGAACTTTGCCCTTCATGTCAGTCAACTCTTTTCTTATTTAGCTCATGCAATCTTAGAGTGGAAGGTGTTCAGTAGATTCCATGTATTATCCCTGCATACGAGTTATATGCTTATATTATAATATTTATTATGGCATCAGTAGTGCATGAATATTATAGAGTAAAAAATATGTTCGTAATAATCCGTCACCAATATACAAAACACTTGTCATATCACCCAGTCACCTCAGCATACTATCCCTCATCACAGTCACACCACACTCTCGCCTCACCCACCATTCACATCAGCACACCGTCCCGTCCCTCACTACACAATACACCACAGGACAGCACTCACCACAAACCTAGCCTATACACAACTCCTCACTAACACCCCCATTTTACCTCCTACTTTCTCATTTCATCCAGGTTTTATCGCGGCTGCAGAGACATATCATAGGCAGGGGAGATTTTATGAACACACACACACACACACACACACACACACACACACACACACACACACACACACACACACACACACACACAGTATTACTCGTTAACTGATCATTATGCTAAAAAAGCCAGTGGTTTATTATTCTCTTTATGGAAAATCATCCATAGTAAAGTTTGTCAAGGGTAATTTCAGCCAATATTCAGGATTTATGGTGTGCTTAACACTACCTTTTATACACATTTGCGGAATCATAAAATTGTTTAGAATGATCATAATATGTACGACATTCCTTGCAAAGTACAATAAACATTATTATGTCAACAATAAAGCCTAAATAAAATAAAGCATAGTTTCATGCTGGTAGAAGTAAGTCACTGGAACATTTACAGTTTTTTATTACGATGATTTATGTAGCTCTCTTGAATTCCTTCTACCTTTAAGTCTACATATCATTTGACGAGCTTCATTATGGAAGCCCTTAAGGGGTAATTCTTTTTTGTTACATTAGAGTGCCTTAATTCCTCCAAAGTATGCCAGGAAACAGGACTAGACTATCAAAAATAATGGTGTTCTGTTGCTTGGAATTGTTTAGAGGAATCAGTTGCTCCAAATTTACCAACACCGAATTTCCTCCTTCAGGACGATTATCCCACTAAAGTTGAAAAGCATAGTTTGCATATAGTGGAAAGTATAACTGAAAAGATTAACTGGTTATTATTATAGCTAGATCATCGTTTGATCATGCATAAACAATTGTGATGCCACTTTCTTCATTCCAGTATAGTCATCATTCATTGAGTGTATAAGATATGGAAAAAAACTGAAATCTATATGGAAAGCTGAGCTTGGCGTTTGAGCAAAATTAACAACACTTTGGCTACAATATCCTTCCGTAAATCGCCTTGTGTACTTCGACGTTTCGTTATGAGGACTCATATGTTTTTGAAACCGGAGGCATGAGGTCTTACAACGTGCCCAATTCCTCCTATCCTGCGCCCCCACCCCCACTGTGCCCCAACACACCGCTACCCTCTAATAACTCCCTCGCCTGACGCCCCCCACCCCCCGTCCTCCCTCCCGGCCCTCTTATCGATCCCGCTGGCAGATTTTCACGTTTTCTGTCAGCCGTCGGGGAGTCCTGCCATCCTCACTACTCACTCTGCCATACTGCCATAATCTCGCCATACTTTAATCACGCCCAGAATCTGTTACTCGCCAAATAAAGAATGCCGCAAAATTGGCATGAGAGGGCAGGTCCAATCACAGCTAGGGAGGAGGCCAGGGACGTAGCGTATTGGGTGAGAAGCAACTGCCTGCGGCCCAAACCGAGCTGCACCCGTTCGCTCGCTGGTTGACTAATGGCGGCTACCCTCGGAAACCATGGATGAAAAACAAAAAGAACGAGAGAGTGATGCGTACGTTCTCAATCTACTCGCTTCAGACTACACCGTGTCGGACGTGTCACTGTGTTCCGACGATGCATTTTGTGACGGTGTGGCGGGCGCGTCAAGAGCGAGACGATTCCCAACTCGAGCGATGCATTGTGGAACTGGGAGGCGAGGGTGGCCACGCCAGCATGATCGTGCGGGGATGCTTAGCTTCAGATCTCAGTGGTGCTGGCTGGGTGGTGTGAGCAAGGATGGTGTCCGTGTCGTGGCCGTGGCTGGGAAAACCAACAAATTAAGTCGTGAAGCTAAAGTGTGTGTTAATAACCTACCCGAGGACCCCTGTCTGGCCCCCAACGTCCAACATAAGGTAAAGTGTAAAGGTAGCCTCGTGACCGTATGTGTTGTCCAGTTGGTGGTGTGGTGTGTGCGTGTGAGGGAGAGACCACGTGTGTGTAGCAGGGGTTACCTAGAGACGAGGCCTGATTAGGAGTAGACTCTGTGTTATTATTATATTCCTTAGTCTGAAGTCTAGTTGTGTACTCAATGTTATCTTACCTATACAGCTGCAAAATTATACATTTAATGTCACTTACATGGGTCCAATATTTTGAGCCATATTCGCTTGGCCCAGTATTGGGTTATCTATCTATAATTTCTTCTTTTGACGTATCGGATTGTATAATTATACTGTCTTTGGTATTTTATACTTCCAATTGTAATCCTAGTGTTCAGTGTTTATTTAAAGGTACTTGGCTTGGCCATTAATTGGTCCTATATAAAAAAGTAGTTTTCTCTTTTGCTAATTAGTGGGGTGTTTAGAAGATGCAACTGTCAGCGCAGTCCTAGTTCTACGGGTATGATTTAGGATCATACGCACACCAGGTGTACAGGTACAAGTGTGCTGGAAATTTTTTTGCAGGCAGTGACTGTAGCATATCTGGAACGGCTGGCGAGTGTTGCACTTCTCTCAGACAACCACTGTAAGGAGAAAAATTCAAATATGATTTTCAAACGGGGGGATTATTTCAGTTAAGCCTAGTTGCGTTTATTGTAAAAAAAATTGGTCAAAGTCCAGTCTTTGGAATCAGCATTGAAGAAGGTTTAATAGCATCCCTTCACACGCACTATAAGATGTAATAATTACTCATCTTTATAATCCGGCACTCACTACCCATTGCTTTAACGAAATATTTTCATGGTATGCCAGAGTATGGATAATCAGTAGCTTCGAACCTTGGAGTGTTTGGCCAATCGTGAGTTGGCCCTGACATATCCAACCTTGGTTAGTTCGGACCATAGACTGCATCATGATTGTGACTATCCTACGACAGACAGATGCATTGATAGGGATGTAATGGTAATTCTATATATCAAGCTTTTGACTAATTGGCAACCTGCATTGAAATACAGATCTAAAATTGGCAGCTGATGCCTTCACCATGGAATGTAAAGATAAATATGCATATAGAGTTTGCAACATTATAACCCCTGCTGTAATTCACACATATTTGACGTTTTTTATACGTTGGTTCTGGAGTGATTTAGTCTCCGTGGTGCTTCGTATTTGCTTAAACTCTGATCTCTGAGTGGTCAATGTTTCAGAGTCAGATGTCTAAGCGATGAGTCTCAGTATGTTAATAAAATAGACGTCAGCAAACAGAGGCTGATCCCACTCTATCACGCACAGTATCCAGTCTCTCTCTCTCTCTCTCTCTCTCTCTCTCTCTCTCTCTCTCTCTCTCTCTCTTTCATATACATTGTTTTCCTTCCTTTTGTTCATTTTTTTACTTCCTTTTCTCTTAGTCTTTATTCCCCCCTTCCCTCCTTTATGTTCTTATTATTTCTATCTCGTCTATCTTTTAAGTTTTCTTCCCAATGTTCCGATATCAATTTTATCCTCCATCCATATCACTCTCCTTCACCCTAATGATATACTATAAAATTATACCCTCCTCTCCTCCCAATATTGCATCTTATTTTTTCTTCCTGTCACTTTTCCACCTTCCCTCTCCTTTCTCCCTTTCTGTCACATCCCTGCCTTAGCCCTCCATATTCCTGTTCTCTCATTTCTTTTTTCCTCTTTTTGGTTCTTCCTTGTTGTTACTTTTCTCATTTTCCTTTCTCCCTCTCTGTCGCTTATCTTCCAAATCTTTCTTTCCTCCATTCCTGTCACTTTTCTTCTTTTCTATCTTTCTTTCATTTTCATCAATTATATATCCTCCCTTTCTTTCCTCCTCAGCTACTTCTCTTCTTTCCTACTGCCCTCACTCTGTATCACTATTACTTTCTTTTTTCCCTGTCTGTTACTTCTCTCTCTTTCATTTCATTTATTACATACAACCTTTCCTATTTCTTCTATCCCATTTTCCTTCAGCGACAACCTAGAATTAGATGATGAGTGAGGGAGGGAAGGAGGGTCAAAATACACCTGTGGAAGGGTGGAATCAGGCACAGGGAAGGGGCGTCAGGCATAGGGAGTGGGGAGTAGAGCAGGTGAGGTGAGGTGAGGTGAGGTGGTTCGTGTTTGTATGTCGTTCTGCATTACCGTTCGTGTGCTGGGTTGGGGGCTCGGGTGAGTTGGTGAAAAGGTATGGGAAGGAACAGCAAGAGTGAGGGAGAGGATGGTATCAGATCGTGGAGGTAGGTGAGACGAGGAAGGCAATATCATATGAAGGAGGGAAAAGAGAGACAGAAATGGTAAAGGATGGAAAATTGAGAGGGGAGAAATTGGTATCAGATGAAGTAGGAAGGGAGAGGAAAATGGTGAAGGACGGAAAATTGGTATGGGTGAGATTGGTATCCGATGGGGAGGAAGGGAGATGGGAGTGGTTAAAGGGGGAGGGTAAGATTGGTATCAGATGTGGGAGGAAGGGAGATGGGGAGAGGTTAAGGGGGGAAGGTAGAGATTAGTATCAGATGTGGGAGGAAGGGAGAGGGGAGGGGTTAAGGTGGGAAGGTAGAGCTTATTATCAGACTGGGGAGGAAGGGAGAGGGGGAGTGGTTAAAGGGGGAGGGTAGAGATTATTATCAGATGTGGAAGGACGACGAGGGTAGGGGACAATATCAGATAAGGACGGAGTTGGACAGAGGAAGGAAATATAAGCAACTTGACATCTAGTACGAGTACACTGAGATGTCCCGTCCTCCACTATGGAAGAAACAAACAAGAACCATTATTATGTCCAACCCAGAAAGGATAACAGAAGCCAAGGTAAGCTGGCCTCATAATATATGAATATCATTATTATTTTTAATATTATGATTAAATTTATTGTTATTTTTAGATTCATCATGACATTATTTCTTAGTATTAAGTTATTATTATTATTATTATTATTATTATTATTATTATTATTATTATTATTATTATTATTATAATGTAACAGTGGAGAAGACGAACCTAGAGAAGAAAAGAGGAAGAGAGAATGGTTCGAGATGGTAGGGTTTGTCCAAGGGAGGTGAAGAGGGGAGGAGGGAGAAAAATGGACAAACCCAGAGAAGATAGACGAGATAGAGGGTGGTGTTTGCAAGGAAAAGAATACGAGAAAGAAGATAAGATTGAATTAGAGAAGAAGTGGAGGAGGAAGGTAGGAGAGAGAGGTGCATATAAAGAGAGGGAATAAATTGGAGAAAATCGAGGGGAAGTAGTAAAAACGGAGGGAGGGATGGATGGAGGGAAGGGAGAGGTGTTGCAAAGGAGGACTGGAGGAGGGGGTGGGGCTGAAGTGTTTGAGAGGGGAAATGACTGAGAGGGAAGCGGCAACGGGGTCGCTAGTGAAGAGGAAGGGAGGGAGGATGGAATAAGACAATAAAAGAAAAGAGAGAGAATGAGAAAAGGGAGACAAAATTAAGTAAGTAATGGAAGGAGACTGACAGATCGATAGGAATTTATGTGTGTTGATATTTGGTTTTGTTGTTGATATTTGTTTTTGTTGTGGGCGTTGATGATGACTACGTGCAAATATTGAAATATAAAAGTTTTCTTAGTTACAAATATTATATTATTTCATTATTCAGAATAAGTTACATAACTTGTTATATATAATCTTGTGAGCTAGAAAAGCAACTGTAAATGAATACCCGTAAGTCAAACTATTTTCAACATTTTACAAAAAGCCTGGTCAATTACGATTTTAACCTCGAAAACTTCCTACTGAATAAAACAAGAAACAACATGCTGTCTGAATTTGGCTCAATAAGTGTAAAGCACCAGCAGATGTCTGTATCGTTGAAGCAACAAGCATGATGGACACCACTTGGGGATGTTAATAGGTTACCATACTAATGTTGTCACAGAAAACTTCACCTTATCTCTGGAACATTATTGTTCTTTCTGTGACTTGTAAAACTTTCTGGTGCTAGCTTTAACATAAATTATTATTCAAGCCTTAAGCGTTGGATTTGGAAGAACGTAAAAGTCACCTGTTGTAACTGCGATAAAATAATCCTTATAGACGATTTTCACCCAGGTGCTAAATCGTTTCTCCTCTCTTTTTGTATGTACATACGTTGCTATTCACATACAGCATATATATAACAATGCTTGTGCTTTCTTCTTTCCCCTCCCATTTTATGTATTCAGACTCGAATATTACTCCTTTGACACATTGCCTCAGGGAGATTAAAGAGTATATAGGACTGAAGGCAATGAGAAGAAAAAAATTATGGAGGAAACAAAGTGGCGTGATAAATACTTAAGGACGACAAAAGGAGGAAGAGAAGGAGGAGAAGGAGGAGGAGGAGCAGGAGGAGGAGAAGGTGGAGGGAAGAAATGGGTAAGCCGAGGGAGAGGAGGTGGCACTGAAGACCCAAAGTGAACGGAAATGGATGGCAGTACTTAGGGGGCAGCACAGGGGTTGGGGTTGAAAGCTTGGGAGAGAGAGAGAGAGAGAGAGAGAGAGAGAGAGAGAGAGAGAGAGAGAGAGAGAGAGAGAGAGGATACTGGGATAGAGTTGGAAGGGATTGGGTGGAGGCCTGGGAGTAGTCAGAAAGGAGAGAGGGAGGGTGGATGTATGGGGCAGTGTGGCAGAGGGAAAGGAAAATGGACGGGCCGGTGGGGGCGAGGAAAAGAGCACTGCTGGTTTAGATTTGGAAGGAAAGAGTGGGAAAACGGGAAACTACTGGGATGTTGTGAGGAAAGAGATAGATAAAAAGGTAGACAGTGAGCGAGTGGCGGAGGAGGAGGCAGAGAATATATTGCAACATCATTGAATGCAAGAATTGAGTAGAGAGAACAGTCTGTGTACAAAAAAAAAAAAAAAAAAAGTTGTAGGAAAAAGAAGTAACTTATTTCAAGTAGTGGAGAAGGGGGAAACATATGTGGTGGTGGAGGAGGGAAGAAGGACAGTGTTAGGAATACCATTCTAATGATCGACAACCTAGGTCATATGGCACTAACCACAAAGGAAGAACAATAAAAAAAGGTATAAAGTAGAGCAGTAGAGGGGAGAATAGTTTATAGAGACGAGACATCCGAGTGAATAGACAGGGCTGCAGAGCGGAGGGAAGGGATTTTGGAATGGACTGGGAGGGATAGGAATGCAGGAAACTTGAGACAACATGATAAAGGTGTGAGGTGGAGGGGTGGTAGGGCAAGGAATCGGGTGGAGAAGTGGAGTTGAGGGACGCGGCAGTGGGACAGGACACCTGATTTGACCTGGAGGAATGGGTCAGTGAATGTGGCATGTAGTGGAGTGGGGGAAGGGAAGGGAAGGGAAGGGTAGTGAGGGGTTGAAGTCAGGTATGTTGGAATGGTGTGTCTGGAATCTGGCCATTAGTTTTGCCTTGTCTCTGATACATGGCCTGGGGTGATGACATGTCACTGATATATTTGTCAATCTGCATCGAACCAGTAACACTTTATTGCCTGCCACACACGATTGTAACATCTGAAGGGGTCCCACTGACTGAGACGACCGATCATCCAGTTTTGTGAAAATGAAGAACTGTATGAGGTATAAATTACAAAAGCTCATGCATGATAGTTATCACACATACGTTAACAGAAATTAAGAATATTAATGAAAGAAGATTAAAGGTGAAATCATTGTAGATCTCGTAAGATCATTAGTTTCAGAAAGTGTGTGGTAAAAGCGACAATTGTTTTAGGTACCTTAAAATCCACAGTCACTATAAAAACATTTAAATATCTGCAAGATAGGTACGAAAGTTGGTACTGCGTGTGGCCAGCCGTGTGATCTGAGTTCCGACATTGTGAGCTGGGTGTGGTGTGGGGAAGGAGAGTGAGTGAACTATCGAACTGATGAAGGATAAGGAAAAGAGAATGATAGGGTTAGGAGATGCATATATAAAGCGACAGGAAAGCAGCTTCAAACCAGAGAGAGTATAATTATATGAGTTTAATAGCGGGAGAAAAGCCAGAATGAAAAGGAGAACATTAATTGAGGGGATAGAGTGAGTGTGGGTAGGGATGAGAGAATTGGAAAGCGGAGAGACAAGAATAATGGGGAGGAGAGGAAGAGGAAAGGTGAGGACAGGAGAGAGGTCTGGGGAAGGTAGAGGTGTAGGGAGGGAGGGAGGATACCAGGATATACAGCCAGGTTGGTATAGATTTTGTGTCCACTCAACAACCCTACGGCTGGGAGAGGGAGGGAAAGGGAACTAGGAACCTGCATGTGTATTGTTATATTCAGTGTGTGTGTGTGTGTGTGTGTTATTATTAACTGTGCTTACGTAATTATTTTAAAAACATTAATAGATAATCTACTACCTATATATATATATATATATATATATATATATATATATATATATATATATATATATATATATATATATATATATATATATATATAATTTTAGTCATATAAATCAGTTACAAAATGCTAAATTGTAAGGGAAGTGTCACGAGTGAAATGTGAGGGTTAGGGCAGCAGTTAGATAATATTGACGAACAGGTCTGTGAATGTTAGGTATATGGATGTGCATGTTTGACTGTGATGGAATGAGGTGGCGGATTGTCAAGATGTAGTAAGTGTAGTAAGATGAGGAAAATACACGCAGTATCAAATTGATGGAAAGATAAATAGATAGATATAAAGAAAAATAGATTATTGATACATAGATGAAGATTGATTGTTTTCCAAGACATCATCCCAAGTACGGCTATACTCTCTTTTAATTTGATGCCCTGTTTATGATTCCCTTAACTCGTAGATGTTTGATGACTCTAGACGCATTCACAACTGTTTGGTTTGTTACAGTTCGTGCAAACTCAGGCGCTTTTCTCAATTACGACCCAATATTTGAGTCTTTTCCCAATGACAAGAAGTAGGTTTGTTACAGATTAGAAAACGTAGCCCAGGTTTCCCCTATATTTCTCCTTTCTTAGGCCTTCGTTCTCTCTCGTTCATATCTCTATCTCTTTCCAACCCCCTCTCTCCCCCACTCCATTTACCATATCTCCTCCCAGCCTCACTTCCTCCTAGGTCTATCCTTCACCCATCTATCATCTCCGTTCCCTTTCTCTCGTTCCTCCTTCCATCTGTCATCCCCGTAATCTTCCTCTCATTTCTCTTACCTCTCTCTTCTCTACCAGTGATAATTCTCTCGTCCTCATTTCTTTCTCTTTTGTCACTTCCCTCTCCCTTCTCTCCTCCCCATCTCTTTCTCCTTCTGTCCCTCCCCCCCTCCTCCTCCTCCTCCTCACATCCTCGCCACTTGGTGTGTGCTGTCACAATACGGCGGAACTCGTTAGCATGCAGGGAGGAGTGGCGGTGGGAGGTGTAACGTGGCATTAACGAGGTTGGCCTGGGCTCTGCTTCAGTATTTAACACTGCAGCACCAGTAATAGGTTTAGGTTCGCGCCCTCTCACAAAATGCTTCTCCCCCTTCCCCCTTCCCTCTCACTCTGGTTGAATGCTTTCATAGAATATGTTCTTCCTTTCTTGTAAAGTTGTGTTTTGTTTATCTTGGTAGCACTCGCAAAAATTAAAAAAATCAATAATTTTCTCGCTAAATGTAATGCCTCAAAAATGCCTTTCATTACACTATATTATGCTCACATCTCCAAAAAATTTAAGCCTCTCTAAATGCCCGCTTTTGAAATGCAGTTTCATGTATAATTATCTCTCTCACACAGAACACTTGCTCAGTGTGCTCTCGCAAACTGTTCTCTTAACCTCTCCCTCCCTGCCCCAACTCATCTGCACTGCCACCATGTCCCCCACAGTTTTAGCTTTGCACGTGATGTAAATAAAGATGGATTGTGTAAACGCGAACATTTTTCACCTCATGTGTGTAAGCAGTGTGACAGCAGTGGGCTTAAGTGAAGGTTATGTTGGTGCGAGTTGACCCAGGCTGGCAGAGGTGGACATATGTGGAATGGGTGTGAAATGGTGTGGGATAGAGGTGGAAGGGATTCAGACGGGTTGTTATATTATGTAAAATAGGGAGGGAGAAATAAGGAGAGGTTTACATGAGCGGAAGAGCGGATGAAATGATTATAAAAAGTGTAGAGGTATAAGACAGGACAAATGGGCGATCTCAGGCGGGTAAATACTAGACAATGGGTGCCGGGATAAAGGGTATGGCCGGTGGACATATCTGGGAGGGAGGAAGAAGCTCAAAAAGAGATGAAAAGGTAGACTGGTGAGTGACAGTAGAATAATAGACTGGGAATGATAGACAGTTGTATAATGGTAGGGCGTGTTTTGTAAGGATAAGGTAAAGTCTGTTGTTTTATATAATTGGATGAAAATGAAAATGTCAAAAACGGGACGAGAAGGTAGACAGATATGCGACAGTCATAATATATACTAGATTGGAAAAGTTGAACAGGTGAGGGTAGGTCGAAGTCTCTGTTGTTTTGTATGATTATGTGTTTGTTGGTGACGGACAGACAGGCTGAGAAAGTGTACTGCTTAATTTATTTGTGAGAGGCAGATAGAGGAGAGACTGAGAGAAACAGAGAAAGGAAAAAACATTTGAGTTAGGCCTTGGCTACATGAGACTCCTTGATTGCTCATTAAGATGTTGGTGATACACTCGGGTTCATCTTTTTGTTTATTTATACTGTATGTTTTGACATTGGATATGAGTTTCACGAAGCTAGTTACTGAGGCTCACCTATCTACACACACACACCACACACACAGTGTATTTATTTCCTGACCTCACCGGAGCGACTACCGCAAGAATAACTTATGATATGTGTTATATTTAAAAAATATAGTGACAAATTAAATAGGTAAAAGGAAAGACAGAGAAGTAGAGGAGGGAGTTATTGACAAAAGAAAGATGTAGCAGCATGGTGTAGGTTAATTAGCGTTTGCTCTTACTTTGCCTGAGAAATTTTTATGGTTCATCTCATTCACGTTCTCTTCCTTCAATTTGTTTTTACTGTTTTCTTTTCTACCTCTTCTCCCGTCCCACGTTTGTTTTTCAATCCAAATGTTATCCTTCGTCTCCTGTTTAATTTCTTCACTGTCACCTCCTTACCTCTTCGCTACATCCTATTTTTCCCTTTCTCTCTCTCTCTCTATCCTTCTCTACGTCTTACCCTTACCCTCCCCCTTTCTTCTCTTTTCCTACCATGTCCCCTCCGTGTCCCACATACTCCCCCTACAAGTTGTGCTCTCTTCACCTTTCTCCATTTCCGCTACTTCCTCTTCACGTCCCAGTTACCTCCCGCTTCCTTCCCCATTCCTTCATATATTTTCCCTGCACGCCCCAGTTTCTTCCCCCTCACCGTCCCACTTTCTTCCCCCACCGTCCCACTTCCTTCCCCCACGGTCCCACTTCCTTCCCCCTCCACCAGCGGGCCCTGACCCCCATCTACATGCAGACTCCACTGAGCTAAAGATGGGTCACCTTTAAGCCGGGGGGAAGCGCCATGAATACTGGCCTGGAATGCAGTCTATGTGTCCAGGGGCGTTGCAGAAAGTAGTGACCAGGATGTTTGGTTGTCTGTTTTTTTGAGGAGGTAAATAATTTTTGTGTTTATATATTTCAAAGGTGGTTTCTTCATCAGCATGCAAATTGTTTCAGTTTAGGGTGCAATGGTGATTCATTTCGGGTTGTTGAATTTTAAGTTTGTATGATATCTTATTGTATGCAAGGTGGCGTAATTATTGTTATTATGGATGATTATTTGCACTGGGAAACAGTGATAATTGTTAACGAAGCAGTTGTTCTTTTATGTTGCATGGTGGTATAATTTACGTAAGACATATATAAATGTAATGGATGCATCTGAAATTCATCTATAATTCCGGACTGCTTACAACTCTACGAAACGCCCCATTTCCCACTAAATAAAAGAAAGCCTTCATCTCCCACAGTCCACCAGAGATAAAAAATAGAACTGCTATCTCTGCCTCAGTAAACCCGAAAACCACTCCCGTTGTCCACTGAAAAAAAAAAAAAAAAAAAAAAAGGCCTCCCTCCACCACAGTCAACTGTAAACAATACATAGGTTCACACTCCTACGGTCCACCACGAAACCACTCCCACATTCCACCCGAACAAAATCTGAACTCACACTACTAAAGTCCACCAGAAACTGATCCTACACTCCACTTGAGATAACAATTGATCTTCCACTCCCCAAAAATCATCAGAATACCACACAATAATAGGTCTCTCACTCCCACAGTTCACCCGAAAAGAAGAGCAAGTCTACTTCTCCCACAATCCACCTCTTTGTATCACCTCCACTTCTAATTTCCACACACACAAAATAAGAACGTCCCTCCCGCACTTCCCCATGCCCCCACCCCACTCTTGAATAACAGCTGGGGTGAACGGTGGACCAGAAGCGCCCCTCACTGTCCCCCTCGTTCCCAACCTCGCGAGATTTTCCAAGCGGTGGCCGTTCTGAAGAGGGTAATTATGAACCAGCTGCATTTTTCCACCCACTGTTTGACGACGAGAGAGGGAAGGGGATGTGGGCTCAGTGTTCGCAAGACTAAGTAGAGTTGGGGGAGACAAAAGAGAAAATTGTGAGGGAGGGGAGGGTGTTAGGATGGGATGGAGGAAAATGAGTTACTAGGTCTATGAGAGGAGCCATATTGCAGAAAGAACGTGTTAAGATGGAATGGAGGGATGCTAGTCCTAGGGATGAGAGGACGACATTTTGTGTGTGTGGAAAGTTGAAGTTAGAGAAAATTAATTGTACATGCTTACCACAATAGGGAGGTGGTTAGGACATCTTACTTGAGAGGTAATGGAGCTCTTGGATGATGCTGGTTCTAATTGTGTCGTGCCGGACTTTGTGAAATTATTGAACTATTTTGATCCGTCGAATTTCAATGAATCTCTGTGCCTTTGCTATCCTTAGCCATATGGACAAACTTTGCTTCTTGAGTTTGGTTAAACTGAGAATCCAAATGTACTCAGTAATACTCCTGGATTCACGAGTCAGTTTCTCCTGATATATGACTACTACTAATTTCATTTTTAAATACCACTGCCAGTATCGTTAGTGATGTGACTTGTATATTCAGTGAGTTTTTTTTATTTTTTATAATCGATGACACTATACTCTACCCTAGTCCATCAAACCAAGGCTTGCCATAGATCTTTCCTATTATTTATGCCATGTTGTACCGAAATGTACAATTCATAACTCTAGCATGTTGTAGCGTACATTGTAAGGAGGTATTGTACAAAGTATTAAAGACTAAGGAATGTTTGAAGAGCAAACGTATGTATGTATGTATGTAAAGGAGCTATAGTTTGACACGGGGCTGGGCTGGACTGATACAGGCCCGGCCCAGAGAGGCGAACAGAGTCTCAATTACCAGCTGGTAGTGGCCAGAAGGTGGTGTGTGTCTGTGTGTGTGTAAGAGAGAGTAAGGCAACAATGTATGGTTGTGTGTGGGAGAAAGGTGAGGTAGTATTGCCACGTGAAGGAAGGAGGATATGAGAAAAGAATAATATGTGTTAGAAAGGGAAAGAAGCCAGAAAATGTAAGAAAGATGAAGAGAAGTTATAGCGTTATATAAAAAGAATATATTTTTTTTACAAATTCCAAATTAGTGTATACAGTTTATTTAAGTTACCGTATCTTACAAATATGTTTCGAAGACAAACAAGACCAAATTCAGTATCCCCGATCAACAGTCACAACAGTCAGACTTAATAAGAGAGCTGCAGTAGGCTGGCTGAGGGTCTGTGTTTGGGCTGGAGTGGGTCTGGGAGGTCTGTTTTGTATCTCAACAGCTTCACTCAGACAGTTAACGAGGACAAAGTACACCAATAAATTCTGAACCATAGGGGAGACATCAATAGTTGGGCCAAATTTATGGGCACATCCAACTGGAATGTTTTTAGTGATTATAATGTACTGTAGAATTGTGGACACGAGGTCTTTACTATTAATTGGTTTTGACCAGTTGGAATGCATTTCTGAATAATTCAACTGTTATATTTACGTTTGTTGCATTTAACTTAGGCCTACTTATAGTTAGTGGCGGTAACTGCACTCTTTTAGTTTCGTGTATCATCATGAAGAAGGGATTTATTTTAATGGTGTGTTGACTTTACATTTACTAGGGCCCGTTGCCACACCAACTTTACATGTACTAGGGCCCGTTACGTACAGTACTTCAGAAGTGGATTTAGCGGACCAGGTCATCATTTCTCACGGCGACTTCACCTAGGTCACTCATTCTCAGACACTCCGCCGACCTATCTTTTCCTTTTCGCCTCAAAAATCATATCGTTTCACTACCAAAAGCTCCACTGTCATACTTATTCATAACTATACCATATCATTCCCACTCCTAAACCAGCAGTTATGCTTCTCTCACTAAAGCGTATGCACATAATTTACACACACACACACACACACACACATACACACACACACACATACACACACACACACACACACACACACACACACACACACACACACACACACACACACACACACACACACACACACACACACACACACACACACACAAGCGCGAACGGAGGCGAGAAGAGAAGGGGGATGGGGGAGAGACGGCAGAAGCAATCTAATTAACGTAAGTGTGGCAGAGACGGCAACAGAGGGAGAAGTCGCAAGGGGGATGACGCGAAGGGGCCGACGACACCCGAATATATGTAGGGAAGGGAGCTGGGAAAAGAACCCTTAGTGCCACGTGGTAATAAGGCGGTATACGGGTGCGACGTGGGGCCCAAAATATATGTAGTGATGTGAATTGGTAAAAATGGCCCTTGGTGTGATGTGGTGATAGGGTGGTAATGGTGTGACGTGGGGACTTGGTAATGTGAGTCTGGGCGGCCGTTCTGCACCCCCCATTCTGCACCCCTTCCTGAATACCGCCTTATTCCCCCCCATCCCATACATTCGATGGTTTGGTAGGGGGTTGGATCTCGGATGATGTTTGTGGAGAGATGCACTTGTTTCTGTGCTCGTGTGCGTATTTGTGTGTTTATTTGTATGTTTGAATGAAGAAAGTAGAAGGGGTATGTGAGCTCGCCTGTGTTCGTACATGGAATTCCAGTGTAATTTGTATGGTATGTAATAATCAATGCCTCTGAGCTCCCTGCTTTTACATTTGCATCGATTTTGCAGTAATGCTGGAAGGGAAGTAGGGGGAAAACATTTACCGTATTCTCTGTGTAAATAAATACTGTTATAGAAATGCCTTTGCTGTTTATGAATATATAGTAAGCTCGACATTCACGATTCGAACCTGTTGCAGTGATAAAGAATACAAATGAGACCATTGAACATAGAGAGTCATTTGATATAAGGTAGGCTTATATCAAGTCAGTTCATGAACGTTATATTATTAAAGAAAAATAGTTATGATTGATAGTAATTATATTATTGATCCATTGCTTATGTAGGCTTATATATTTTATTTACACACACACACACCCACACACACACACTCACTAACTCACTCACACACTCATATAGAGATGGTGACGATGCGTGAGGAATTTCTGCAATGGGAGGGAATCTTGCGGGGACGCGAAATATAGCCATCAGTGCGAAAAATGCGCCGCCCTTCAGTTGAGAGTGGGCGAGGAGAAAGAAATGGCAGCTGAGTAGTGGATGGAAACGACGGAAAGCAGAGAGAGGAGGAGGAGGAGGAGGAGGAGGAGGAGGTGGTGGTGAAAGGGAAAGAGAGGACAGGATGGGAGGAAGCGAAGGGAAGATAATTGAGGAAGAGGAGAAGATAGTGACTGAAGACGCTCAAGCACACAAACGTTCAAAACAAGTCACACACACACACACACGCATACACACGCACACACAACGCAGCGGTAGCCTAATCCTAGGTGAGAGAGAGAGAGAGAGAGAGAGAGAGAGAGAGAGAGAGAGAGAGAGAGAGAGAGAGAGAGAGATGAGGGGGCCGAGTGCTCCCCTGCTCGCCCTGAAATGGATAACTCGTCACAATATTGGAGTCGCCACATTTAATTACTGTCCTAGATTACCCAACTTTTACAGCAGCACCGGCCATGAGGCGAGGCGGACCATATTTCCCTGCTGCCGTGCTTGTGTGGTGCCTTTGTTTGATTTCGTTTGCGTATTGTGTTGAGTATGTTTGTTTGTTTTCTTGTCTGCATTGTGTTGCGTTTGCTTGCCTTCGTTTGGGTATTGTGCTGTGTTTGTTTGTTTGTGTAATGTGTTTGTGGGGTGTATTGTGTTGCTGTGCTTGTATGTTGAGTTTGTTTGCCTTCGTTTGTGTGTTGTGTTGCATTTGTTTGCCTTCGTTTGTGTATATATATAATGGACAAACTTTGTCCCATTGTTTTCCGCGTCAGAACATTTGTAGTATACAAGTTTCCCCCCTCCGTAAAAAATTGTTATATGTTGTATGCGTGAATATATATATATATATATATATATATATATATATATATATATATATATATATATATATATATATATATATATATATATATATATATATGGATATATATATATGGATATATATATATGGATATAGACATAGATATATATCCATCCTCCCTTTGACTCGTGTACATAAGATTAATCCCTAGGATGCCAGACTGACCCACCCTCTCTTTCCCTTCATCTCATCCCCCTTTTCGCTTCTCACTCCCACTCTGTCCCTCCTCATTCCTCGCCTTCTTCTCTCCATGATCTCTTTTCTCCCAAAATTAGTCCCTAACCACATTTCCGTCCTACTTCCTTTGCATTGCTCCTATCTTCCCTGATTTTCTCCTGACTTCCTTTGCCTTTTCTACCGTACACATATTTCATCTTATTTTTATCCATCTTATGTCTATATATCTCTGTCTAATATTGTATCTATCTGTTTGTATACTTATTTATCCCTAGTCTCTCCTGTTCGCCATTTTCCTTCCCTTTTTTCCTCCTTTCCTCTCACCTTCTTCTCTTTCTTTTCTCCTCTCATCCTTACTACGCTTTCTATTCTCCTTCTTCGTCTTCCTCCCTTTCATCTTCCCCTCACCCCTATCGTTACTTCCTTGTGTTACTAACCTTGATTCAAGCCTTCATTATCTCTCTTCATATTCCCCCGTGCGTCCTTCTACGCTTGTCTATTTTTTTTTACTGTACATCCTTTTTCTTCTTCATTTTCCTATCACACACACACACACACACACACACACACACACACACACACACACACACACACACACGACGACGACGACGACATGCTGCACCACAACCAGTAACATACATTCCTCCAAGTACCCGATTCACGCCACCGCTGTCTCCACCACCGCTGTGCAGAGGGAAGGAAGACCCAGGCAGTTCTCTTCAGTCTCCACCCCTGCCCCTCACAACACAACCCCAGCTCACCCTACCCCGGTCCTCCCAATCTCAGCTCACCCTCCACTGGTTGGGGGGGCTGACAGTGTAATGGTTCGCCTTGCAAGTGAGAGATCTCTGGTTCGATTCCCGAGTCAGTGGAATTATTGGACAATTTTCCCACCCCCCTATGTCTCTGTTCACCTAGCGTTAAGTAGGTGCCCGGCTGTAATAGAGAGGATTGTAACCTTATAGGCTGGGGAACGATGTGTGATGTAACAAGACTGACTGCCTTAATGACCAACACCATGAGTCGATCGGCATAAAGCCCAAAATCTATTTCTTTATCTTCTTCTACCCCGGTCTTCCCAACCCCAGTTCATCCTACCCCGATTCAACCCTTTCCCATCCTCTTCCGACTGAGACGGGACTGGCTCATCTTTCTATCTATCCGCCTATCTATCTATGCTTATCTATGTATACCTATCTATCTAGCTATTACGTGTAGGCCAATCAGTCTATACCTATTATTTCTATGCTCGTCTGTGTCTATCCATGTACTCTCTCTCTCTCTCTCTCTCTCTCTCTCTCTCTCTCTCTCTCTCTCTCTCTCTCTCTCTCTCTCTCTCTCTCTCTCTCTCTCTCTCTCTCTCTCTCTCTCTGTTTAGCTTAAACACTAATGCAACTAGAAACCATGGATGGAAACTAGACTTGAAACGCTTCCGCCATAATACGTTAGGTAATTTCTTCACATATAAAATCTGCAATGTCTGGAATCAGCTACCAGCAGAGGTAGTTGATAGTTCCTCGATAGAGCAGTTCAAGAAACAGTTAGACAAAGTTCTGCCAAGCCTGTTAGAGTTAAAGTGATTGTTTCCTCCTTTCCTGTACAAAAATTTCCTAGTCCGGCCTTTTTTCCTCCGGGTTAGGTACATTTCCATTTCCATAGGGAGAGGTGGGTGGGAAGAGCCTTCTCTTTACTATACTTTTCTCTCACTGTTAGTTAGCAACTACTACTACACCTACGGTACCTCCTTGGTATGGGTCGTAAGACCTTTTGAGGTGCTACTTGTCCTTGTAACTCCTTGTAACTCTCTCTCTCTCTCTCTCTCTCTCTCTCTCTCTCTCTCTCTCTCTCTCTCTCTCTCTCTCTCTCTCTCTCTCTCTTTCTCTCTCTCTCTCACACACACACACAAACAGGCTCCCCATCAACGTTCCCTTTATCTCACATAATTCTTCATATTCCCCCTTTCTCCTTTCCCTTTTCTTTTTCCTTCACGCCGTCCTCCCCATTGTGTCTGTCCCTCGCCATCCCCCCCCCCACTCCACCCCCCCCCCCCCCCTTCGGCCCAATCGACAGAGGGGTGGTAAGTGTGTGTGTGGAAGCTGCATGGTCCTATCGTTGCGGATAGGTTTGAGGTTTCTATCTCTGGCAGTAAGTTGTGTTTTTAGTTTGGTGTGTTTGTTTGACTGTTATTCTGTTATATTGTTTGCTAGCAGAATAATTTGTCTCTGGTCTATGTAGGTTTGGTCTTGTATTGGTAGATCTGGTCAGCTGTTGTGGGTGAGTTTGGTCTTCTTTGGTAGGTTGGGTCTATGATGCTTCCAGACTTGTGAGGGATTCGAGGTATCTGATGGCACTACCAAACTCACAGGTTTCCTTCTCCTGACTAAATTCGTTGAGTGTTAATACCAACTGAAAGCTACAAGTGGTGTCAAGATCGCAAAAGGGTAAGTTATATTTAGATAATCATTCGTGAAAGGGATGAAGGGTTTACTTACTAATGGGTTGCACGACTCTGTATCATACTTTTAAAGCATGACCAAAAAAGTATAAAACATGACCAAAGATGTGTCCTGTCATAGACATTGTACCAACAAATAGGAGAAAAGAGCAGAGTAGACCTATATCTAAAATTTTCTGGCAGTAGTCAACGAATGTTGTTCATGGTCAAACAATTAAAAGGATTTTCTGTTTTTTGAGAGTGATGAAAAACTGCTCACAAGAAATTCTGGTAACACACTTTCGATCGCATTCACATTATTACTTTTCTCTCTTGTTTTTCTTTCCTGTTACTAATCCTTCTTTTTTTTCTTCCTACCATTCTCTTCCACCACTCCTTTCTCACTTTCCAGCCACCCTCCATTTCTTTCTTTATCCTTTTCCTTCACTTTCCATTTTCCCAATCATTCACTTTTCTCTCTTTCATTACATTTTCCTTTCCTCTCAATCCTCCCTTTTCTCTCACTTCTCTCACCTCTATCTCAATCCCCCCATCCTTCTCACCATTCCCCCGACCACCACCACCACCACCACCACCACCAGCAGATATTCATTAACGTGGAGTTGGGACGAGTTTTATTTCCGCCTTTCGCCCCCGCCCAGGCAAGTCACACCAAGCCCGGGATCACCAGCTGCCCTAAACTCCTATTTGAAGTTGGCCGAGATATTTACCTCTTCCTTTCCAATCTCTCTCCTTATTTTTCCACCAGTGAGACAGATAAGGAAAAAAGAGAGAGGTAGAGGTAGTTAGTTATTAACCATTTCGTCGTCTCTCACCTCTCAAAGTTATTTCCCAAAACAGAGAAATTGACTTACCGTACCTCTTCCTTTCCCACCTCTTCCCCCGAGATACAGATCAGGAAAAAACGAGAGGGACTTATTTTATATTTCGTCTCTCTCCTTTCCCAGTTTTTCTCTAAGATAGATAGAGATAGATATATTTTCCTCTGCTCACACCTCCCGATCATATTTTTCCCGAGAGGAGGATAGGGAATTAGAGATGCGGATACTACCTATTTCTCACCTCCTTTTTCCCGAGAGACAGATAGAGAAATAGAGGTTAGGTGATGCAGAGAAAAGGAGAAAGAAAGAAAGAGAAATATGGAGTTGTAGTGAAAATGAAGGAAGTTGAACGAGAGGACAAGGTACAGTGAGAGACAGATAAAATGACTGACTGACAAATAGACGGACGGACAGAGAGACAGAAAAGGTGCGAGAAAGAGAAAGTAAGATAGCAAAGTTTCTGGCTGCTCCCTCATAAAGACCGCCCAGGAGCTTAATATAAGTTTACGAGTAGCGAGGTTAGCCTAGGTGAGCTGTACCGGTATCAGTCCTCGCCCCACGTATCCTACTTATTACAGGTTCACTCCAGCATAATGTTCACCCGTGCGACGCTTACAGACTCACTTATACCGTAACTCCAGCCGGAAAGTTTGCCCTAGGGGATATCGCATCTAGCTCTTATTCTCTCACTACTGCTCAGACACTTGAATTGGGGTGGTTTCTGTGTAAAGTTTAGCCTGGATACTTATAGACACAGACGTATTCCAGATGTAAAGGTTCTCAGTTAGGTGTTATATGCAACCATTAAATGAATCATATTATCGAACAACACATGGTTTTCTTTACATGTTCTTTTTTTTCTTATAGCCATAGTTCTCATAAATATCAATTACATACCTCCTTCATATTTATTTATTATATACAGTAGATGAACCCCTTCAACATTTTTACTCCTCTGCAATTGCTTTACTTTTCTAAGGCCAGACAATTTTCCTCGCCACATAAAGATTCCGGCTCCAAGGGATTAACACTGTCAGAAATTTTCACACTGGGGACACAGTCACATTCATTTTTAAATTTAAACTTCTAGTGAAAAGTCCACCCTGGTAAATCCTCACTCTTGTCTCACTTTTTTCATTCTGTAATGCACGACAAATGACGAATTCACTTTAACAGATATGAATAACTGAGGCCGTTGGGTTGACAATTCATGTTAATTGGGATTTCCTTTAGCCATTTTATCTTTAGAACGTTGTTCCTCATTCTATCTTGCACACATTTATAAAAGTTATTGGAATTTCTATTCTATTTTGTTTAATTTACAATGTACAGTATAATATAATATAACAACTTCAAGATATCATAAAATAAATAACGTTCAAAGTTCAAAATCCCTTCCGATATCAGCTACGTTAATGATTGACATTTTTATTATGATATCACCAATATAACGCCAGATAAGTCGAGATGTAAATGAAGAAACCCCGTGTTCTATAAGTTAATTAATAACGTCACCTTACCGACGGAGTGAATGAACCTGTGTACCACAACAGTGTTTGGGATCTCTCTGGTGCTATACAATTCTTTGGTCTTTATCGATTTCCGAAGAATTTTGACTTGCAAACCAAACATTATGACGAGTTTGCTAATACCACACAAAACGAGTCTGTGTGTTTCAGTATCGGTAGTTAATGCTCACTGTCCATTGTTTTATCGCAACGTTGAAATGCAATGGAACTCTACCTCTGCCTTGCTGCACTCCAACTTTAACCCACCAGCAGTGGACAGTTTAGCGTAATTTATGGGCGTCAGCAGCCACCTCGCGCCGCACTTTTATACGCACTCCACTCCGTCCTTCCTTCATGACCAGATGTGTGCGGTTTGGGATCTCCTTCTTCTCCAGTGTGTCTTGGTTCAGTTTGATTCATAGCAGCATAGGTTAAAGGGAGAGTCCAATTTCTGTATTTACTTTATTTTGCACCAATGTGGTGTAAATTCAGTATAGTTTAGTCACATAGCTAAACGAGATTAAAGGTAGGCTAGATATGGCAAGGTGAAGTTTAGGCTTTGACCATAGATTAGGTGAAACTGAAAGTTGGTTAGATTTTGCCAGAGTAAGTCATGCCGGGCAGTGCTAAGTCGGATTCATTAGGTTTGGCTAGATTAGAGTAGATTTCATATGTCTGGGGTATTTGCTCACGCTAATATACACTACTTTACAATCTTTATAACCAGTGTGTGTGGAGATTGAAAATGACTGAAATAACCCTCTATTTCTGCTCTGGATTATAATGAAGTAACAGGCCTTTTTCTAATTCCCCTCTCAAATTTTCAACATCGTCTTTCTCCTTCTATTGCTCCTCCTAGTTTTCCCCTTCCTCCTCTTTCTCGCTAGGATACAATGGAAAACAAAACACAGAGCACGGTGCCTCAAACACAGTGCACATGGAGAATACACTTTACATGGGTCCAGGAGAGGTGGTGATGGTGGTACTGGTGGCCCACTAACCCGACGGGGCCGCGCGGTAATGAAATCTGAATATCGAGGAGCGGACCATCTGCATATCGGGGAGGGGAGGAGGTGAGGGTGGAAAGGGGGTTGGATTTACAGTATAGGTATTGAGTTATAATAATGATAATGTTGAAAGGCTCCCCACCACCACTACCACCACCACCACCACCACCACCACCAAGCTGTCGAATCCGTGGACGACTCTCATCTGTGGACCTGGGTGAAGAGAGAGAGATAGGGAGAGAGGGGAGGGGGACAATAGAAGGAAATGAAGGCATAGAAGAGTGGAGAATAGAGTCAGGTTAGGGACTGAGAGGGGTTAGGGAAAAGGTTAGGAGGATTACAAAAAGGAAGATTGTGAGTAGAAAGGAGAAAGAGGGGTTACGGAAATCAGACTGGATTGGTCTAAAAATAATAACTAATGAATGTAAGACGGGGCTACTCGGTCAGACAGCTTGAGGAACTTCAACAACAACAACTAAACGTAAGGGAGAGAAGAGCAAAGGTAAAAAGAAGAAAGGGAGATAGAGCGAAGGTAATAATATGAAAGAAGAAGAAGTTTAAGGGAAGCAGGACGAGAAAAGGTAGAATGATACCGAGGGAAAGGTTAGGAGGGAATACAGAAGGGAAACAAGAGAGAGCAAAGGTCGACAACAGAAAGGAAGAGAGAGGGTATACGGAAGGGAGACTGGGGAAAGAGAAAACAAATACTAGAAAGGGAATAAAAGAGAAAGGCTATGGTGGATACAAAGGGGTAAGGAGAGAGTTAAGGGGGGAGGGCATGAAACAGCAATAGGGTACAGACGTTGTTACAGACCCTGGTGTCCCTCCCGACTATGTGACCTCCTGAGTTTTGTAATTGTTTCTTTACCCGCTACTTGTATGTATGTGTGTGTGTGTGTGTTTCTCATATTTACTCTTTGTATTGCTTTCCTGCTTTTATTTATCTTGTAATTGTTAACTCTAATAGGAGATTTTTGTTCTTTGCTTGCTTGTTTGCTTGCTGGTTTGCTTCCTGTTTTTAATAATTATGAAAAAAGTTGTGTTGATTTTGATGAATTTTTTATCAGAGGTGGCCCTGGTGTCTGACAAGGGACTGGATTTGGAGAGATCCGGATCTGGATTTAGCTCCAGTAATATTTCTATTTTGTTAATTAAGAGTGAAAGTGAAATATTGGTGGCAGAGTCCATAGACTTTCATACTTTAAAGATTTAGATGTATACTATTGGTGGATAGTGTGTAAATATGCACAAGATTATGAGGTGAGATAGTCAACCTTGTATATAAAGTGTTATTGGATGCTCAGCTATGAAGCTTTTCGGTCTCTGAACGCTCTTGTTAACTTGTTTACACAACCATTTCCATCTTTTGTCAGTCACAACATTTTCCACATTTCAAAACTTTTCTTCTCTATTCTCATCTTCCTCTCACCCCTTCCGCCTCCCGCTTCTTCTTCGTTATCATTTAATAAGAGGAAAGTTAAGAGCAGCGCATTGCTTAAATTAATATATTCTTGCGACGGCGGCTCCTGCAGTATGTGTAGTTTATGTATTCGAGTTTATCACACCAACATGTAGGTATAAACGTAATGAACAAATATGAACGTTCTTGAGAAAACTTTCCTTTGCGTGTGCAGTCGTTTTGCATTATAATGGGAAAGCTTTGTTCGTGTGCTCTTGACTGTTTTATTCGTTTGTACCCACGGTTTCTGTACCTTTTGTAATATTATGTTTCTTATGATGAATATATTGGACGCTCATGTGAAATTCTTATCCTGTACAAACAATAGGCTGCTTATAATTATACTCAAACAGTACTGTATTATTTCTCAGAATAAAGAGGAAGCAGAGAGAAGTTTGTGGTGTAGTCTTTCTGAATGTGTAAAAACTTTTCTCTATTGGTATGAGCAGTTATTCAGGATTTTTCCAATATCATTAGCTGTTTCCGTTCAAGTTAGGCATTTCATAATAACGGAGAATAATTATATAATTAATTAATGACTTCAAAAACAAAGGAAAATTAGTTACATTATTCATCATCAGATTGTTGTACACTTTTATGTTTTAAGTTCGTTAAGTATCATGAGAACCTATAATTATTTGATCTCGAAAGTTTACCAATCGTTGATAATATTTCTGCCCATGTCTTGACAATGTATTCAAAACAATTAGAAATTTTATTCTCTTGCTATTTGTACAGTACTCGTACATAATTTAATGCTGACAGGTTAGGCCTAAGGGAACACTTTCAGGTTCCCATAATTTCAATAAGATTTATAATGCAAATAAGTTTGATTAGGCACAGCTAGATGTAGCAATATTCATTTATTGGAAATGTACTGTGCGACCATGAGTTATTTCCTCAATATAGGAGACAAATGGTTCGAAAGATTGCTATGGAAAAAGTTTAATCGGAAAGGGAATATAATATAGTGGCAGCTCACCCACATCCCAGGCGGTATATATATATACACACATACACACACACCTTTATATCCCTTCTCTTCTTTCCATACCTCTTATTTATTCCCTCCTTTCTCTGCTTCCTTCTCACCGTTCCTTCCCCCATTTCCCAATACATTTTTCCTCCATTTATCTCTTCCTCTCCTCCTCCACACACTTTCTTCGCCCCTCTGGAACCTCTTCGCTCCCCGCCCTTCACTCACGGCCAGGAAATTGTTTTAAGCAAAGGTAACCCCCTTGGAATTTCTGCCCCACCTAAATAATATGCAATTAGTGGAGGGCTAAAACAACCGTGCATAGTTCTACATTTTTTTCGGTGCTCTAGTGTTCAGTTAATAATTATATAAGCTTGCTGGATCGTGCACGCGTGGTAGTCGCATAATGACTTTTTTATTTTGTAAGGTGGGAGTATAATTATTCACGGCACGAATATTGTAAAGCCTTTGCTAATGTGTGAAATAAGGTAGATATAATTACAGTGTCAGAAATATGCACTGTATATATGAATTATACTTGAGTGGTGTGCCATAAGTTCGTAACCATTACATCATGGACGCAAGTAATACAGGAAAAGGGATTACAAGCAGTACTCTGATGTTATATGAACATTACATCATAATTATAGTGTTATCTTGATTTGCAAAACCTTGACTAAAACAAAGCTATAGCTATAATTATATACATCAAATGCGTATTTCTTTCACTTCTTTACTTCCTATGAGCGTCTTTATAACCCAAAAAGCTAAATATACACCCCATTCAAATCTGAGATTAAGTGTTCCACAAAATATATAGT
>JAWQEG010007565.1:0-29686 GCA_033782935.1 Petrolisthes cinctipes
AAACCTTACTTCCCTTGCATTCCTCTGCACTACATTGTGTTTTTATTACCTGACGAAGCAGCCTAACCACTTTAGGTTCATAGGCTGTAATATTTTTTAGCACTTCTAGTTTTGTTCAGAATGACTTTCCTTTTACATCATGTATACATATATTCATGCATTCACTCGGTTGGTTCTTTGACGTAAATCTTGCACTGTGAATATATGCCAGTAAATTCCCAAGTGGCTTTGTTGTCCAATAAACCCTTTCAGACTCATCACACAGTTTTCTGAGAACCAATACGACTGAACACGATACATATTGCTTATATGATTATGGTATTGCAAATATGAAGCACATAGGAGTTAAATATATTCCAGTTGCCTGAAAGTGATGAAGCTAATGCAATATAATTAATGCCAAGGAAGGAGGGAAGGAAGGAAGGTAGAAAGACACGTAAATTGCACTGTGTATTGTATGTAATAATGCTATAATAAAATATTTATGTTTCCTGACATTTATATTTTTTTTATTGTTAATGAAATGTGCTGGTGTCTTACTTTTTATGTCAGTTCTGTGATCGGGTATGAAACTTGGTGGCTTTTGATTCCTCCTGACTATGCCATGGAACAAGCTCCTTCTATATAGGTGGTGTTTCGTGGCAATAATTGAAGGACTCACTAACCTCCAATATTCTGCCTACATCAGGTCCCTTAAATAATGACGTGTATTATCTATGTCTTTATATTGTTGTTATTACTTTAGTTCTTGAATAAATTTACCTTTATTCTCCTCTCTTCCACTCTTGCTCCTTGCCCTACCATCTTCTCACATCCAGTTCGTCTCCCACCTGCTACTTCCACTTCCCCTTGCTATATCCTTCACCAGTTTTACCTCTTCCACTTCGACAAGCACATATAATTTTCTAGTCTATCTTTCCTGTCGACTCTTTTTCTCTGTCCTTTCTTTCCCTGCCACTCCTCGTTGCTTATCTCATCTATCCCCTTCCCACGCCCTCCCCTTCCACTAATCTTCCCCCTTTCCTCTTCCCCCTTTCCTCTTTCCCCTTTCCTCTTCCCCCGTCACCATATCCTTCCTATCTCGTCTTCCACTTCCACTTTTGTTCTTGTTCCTTCAGTACCCCCTCCACTCCATCCACCTTCCTCCCCTACCACTTATTTATCTTCTCCTCTTCCTCTCCTTTCTTCCTACCCACTCAAGGTACCCACTTACTTTCTTTCCTCTTCCTTCCGCACTACGCTCCTCCTCCTCCTCTTCTACCTCTCTTCACCATTTCACCACCCTCTTCTACTTGTTGTTGTTGTTGTTCTTTCCCGTTTATCATCCTCTTGTAAATTCTTTCCTTCTCTCTTCTTCCTCTTCGCCTTTTCTTTCCTTTCCACTCACATCATTATTACCCCACACCACAACCACACCTTAACCACACCACACCACACCATACCACACCACTACCCCCATGCCCACACCACACCATAACCACACCATCAAAACCCACACCACACCATAACCACACCAACTGCCCCCCCCCCCCACATGCCCACACCACACCATAACCACACCATTAAGCCCCCGCCCACACCACATCACTGAACCCCATGCCTCCCGCCCACACCCTGGCCCTTGTACACCTATTACCCCACCCCACACCCGACTCTCTCCCCCGCACCTCCCCGCACCCCCCTGTCGTCCTCTACCGCCCACCACCACCACAACAACCAACACTGACTCCTTCTAAGCTTTACCATTTTCCAGTTTGCTTCACTTCAGTCTTGCCTTTAAGGGGGAAGTTTTGTGTTGGTAAATCTGGAGCAACTGAATCCTCAAAACTACGGTATTCCAAGCAAAAGAAACACCATTATTTTTGCTCTTCTGGTCCTGTTTCCTAGCATACTTTGGAAGAATCAAGGCACTCCAATGTACCAAAAAAGAATGACCACATTAAGGGAGTAGTATAATTTTTGTATGTACATATGCCAGGAAACAGGACCAGATGGGCGAATATAATAATGGTGTCCTGTTGCTTGGAATAGTTTGGAGGAATCAGTTGCACCAGACTTATCAACAATATTAGTACTATCCCCTTATTAAACTTACTGCGCTTTGATGCAGTTTAGAGTGTCACACAGTGTCGTCTCTTCTCACTAGTACATACATTTCAGTGTTGTAAAGTAGCCTGTTGTGGTCCTTATATTTTCTTACTTTCTTTGACATTCCTCTTATAATCTACGCTGCAACGTTTCACACACTGTTGCATTGTGTAGAGGGATACTGGTACGTAGAAGCTATTATAATATTCATCCACAATAAATTCCCCACCGAAAAAACATGTTTCAGTACATTACAATACATATGTAACGGTTTTGTTTTTTTCGAAATCGGGTGGTTTAGTAAAGTTCCCGGTTATTTTGCAAATGAATTGAAATAGTGGTATGTTTGCAACATCACGCAAAAAGGATATTTTGCAAGAACATTTGGTTATTTTACAAGAAAACACGAAAACTAGATATTTTGCAAAATCACCATATTATAGTATGTCGGTTTGCAGAATGACAAAATAACCACAGCAATTGACTGGTGTAACTGGTTAGACAGTTTTCAGTCTGGCATCATTTTGGATAATAAAGTTAGCTATAGACCTTGACCAGTTACATTTATTTTCATAATGATGTTATATTATAGTAAGTACTAAAATACTGTATTAAAATAGTTAATATTGCTGTAGAAGAATTAACAAATTTTAATAAAAAGGTAAAGTAGACCTTGTAGAATGGTTAAAATTTCCTTATTTTTACAAGCAGAACTGCATTTGCATCTGCTGTTGCAAATATTGTGATTTTTCTATCACCTGCAACGGTTGTTGTTACAAAACATGGAACAGGTACACTTTATAAAACCTTGTCCAGCATTTGCTGCTTCACGAAGCCTTACTGTATTTCTCTTTCCTGGGGCAACATGGTCAATAGATGGGAACTGGTGCTCACAAGGAGTTAACTGATTTCTTGTGTAAAGCTCATTAAAAATACCGTTCCTCGTTCCAAGTTTGTATGTCCCACTTTCCTCCACTTGAAGTACAACAGACTTCGCTGCACATCCACCATCAACAAGAGGATCGGAAACATTACAGTGTCGCCGACCTCAGATTTTATGAAACGCATAGTTGAAACCAGCTGCATTTTCTCTGCTTGATTATATTACCTAGCAACACACACACACACACACACACACACACACACACACACACACACACACACACACACACACACACATACATACATACACATACATACATACACACAGTGCACGACTGTTAACAGCGTCACCATCCAAACAAGTACACACACACACACACACTAAACTACATACTTTAAGTGGATTAAAGAGGGACATACAAACTTGGAACGAGACACGGAATTTTGAAAGAACTTTACAACAAAAATCCGTTCAACTGACATACTAATTTATGGGGGATTTTGCAAAACACAGGGGTTTCGTGTTTTTTGCAAAGTATCCAGACAATTAAGGTAATTTTGCAAACACACCACGATCTGGGTTTATTTGCAAATTGAGCGGGAACTTTCCAAAACCACTGATTTCTCCAACCTACCGTAACATAAATGATACAGTTTGGAGAAGCTGTTGCAGTAAGATGACAACACATGAGAGAATCTTGGGAAACCAGATTATTCGTGTACAAGTGAGTTGGTTAATATGACACTCATGTAAATAACTTTTTATTGTGGTTTTACCGGATGGTCTTGTTCATAACCTTACTCAATACTTGTTCTCTTGGATAGTTCCACACAAACACAGACACACTCCAGTTTCTCGATCTCTCGACCTCCATTCCCTCATTTTACCTCTCTGATATTCCATATAAGCAAAGTTGAATATAATTGGCTGGGAATAAGTTCTACATTATGTGTTTTGAATTTGAGAAACCATTGTGTTTGTTGTTTTTGTTAGATAATTTTTTAGTGTGATTGTACAGTATCCCTCATGCGTCCCCTACTGCCTGGCACCCCCGCCCCCACTTCCAAATCTAGGGAGCCCTTACTATGTGCTACACCCCCCCCCCTAACCCATCCCCTTCAACCCTAAATATATATCTGCCGCATCTTATTATCACCACTTAATGGGTTGTATAGTGTTGGTAAATCTGGAGCAAATGATTCCTCCAAAGTATTTCAAGCAACAGGCCAACATTATTATTATTTATTTTCGTTGATTTGGTCCTGTTTCCTGGCATACTTTGGAGGAATCAAGGCCCTCCGATGTACCAAATGTTTCCTATCCACTTAACATTCCTCCTCCTTTTCCATCCACACTCTCACACCACTCCACACTACTACACCGGTGGAAGTAACCAGACCACCTCTCACTCACTCACTCACTCACCAACACTCACTCACTCACTCTGTCCTCTTACTGGTGTTATATATATGTATGTACTTGTGTTCACTCTTAACCCCTGCTCTCTGTCCTCTCCCACCTGCACCTTCGCCTCCTCTCCCACCTGCACCCTTCACCTCCTCTCCCACCTGCACCCTTTGCCTCCTCTCCCACCTGCACCCTTCGCCTCCTCTCCCATCTGCACCCTTCGCCTCCTCTCCCACCTGCACCCTTCACCTCCTCTCCCACCTGCACCCTTTGCCTCCCCTCCCACCTGTTTTCCCACCTCGTCTTGCAACCTGCCCACCCACTTGTCTTTCCTTACTTGGAGAGGATACTATGACTCCAGATTTACCAACATTGTACTAACTAACACCTACATACATACTCTCCCAACCACTCTATTCTATCTCCCCCCTTACCTTCCCCCCCCCCCCTTTCCCTCCCCCCCCCCCCTTCCCTTCTCCCCCCTTTCCCTTCCTCCCCCCTTCCCTTCTCCCCCCCTTCCCTTCTCCCCCCCCCTTCCCTTCCCCCCCCTTCCATTCCCCACACCTTCCCTTCTCCCACCCCTTCCCTTCCCCCCCCTCCCCCCCTTCCTGTGCATTAAAAAGGGGGGGAGGCGGGTATCTCAGAAATGACTTCACTGTCCTTCAATCAATCGTTTCTCTCCCTTTATATATTTTTGT
Organism: Petrolisthes cinctipes; assembly: GCA_033782935.1. Classification (NCBI taxonomy): domain Eukaryota; kingdom Metazoa; phylum Arthropoda; class Malacostraca; order Decapoda; family Porcellanidae; genus Petrolisthes; species Petrolisthes cinctipes. Next base: position 5,077 of record JAWQEG010007565.1, read on the forward strand.
TTATTTATTTTATTTTTTTTTATGTCATAATATTATCATTTTCACTGTTGGTTGTTGTGTACTTGCATATACCACCACCACTCGTGTCAAGTCATCAACAAGGTAAAACACATGTAAGATTCACGAGCTGATAAGATAAACAACACAAGTTCTTTTAAGGAGGAGTAACTACAAGATGGTATCAGTGAAGTGGAGGCCATACCCACGCCTACAAACTGTGCCGCAACACAGACCGTCTAAAGTGAAGTAACCCAGTTTGTTCTTAACACAACATTGCTGAATTAGTAGCCTCCAGTTCACCACAATCATTTTTACATTCCTAATCATTATGGACAACTTTCTGGTTAGGAATCAAGAATGGCAATAAAAACTGACTTTTATAATTCCCTGTACTTTGTTAGATTGGAAATAGACTTCCGTATGCCAGTTTGACCTCAAAAGTATCATATAAAAGCAACACAAGGTATCTATCTGTTGTCTGCGCATTAATTTCAGTCGCCCTTTCTAAGCTTGTGGAGAGAGAGTGGGAAAATCTTTACAAAAATATCTGGATCAAAAGAAAGTTTTGTGTAGAGAATTGATTACAGCACATATTTGGGTCATGTAGCTGCCATAATACTAAATGAGAGAGAGAGAGAGAGAGAGAGAGAGAGAGAGAGAGAGAGAGAGAGAGAGAGAGAGAGAGAGAGAGAGAGAGAGAGAGAGAGAGAGAGAGAGAGAGAGAGAGAGAGAGACAGAGAGAGACAGAGACAGAGACAGAGAGACAGAGACAGAGACAGAGACAGAGACAGAGACAGAGACAGAGACAGAGACAGAGACAGAGAGAGAGAGAGAGAGAGAGAGAGAGAGGCAGTTAAGGTAGTAGAAGAGACCATTAACCATAGACAGGTGCTGTTCTTATTGTCGTAAAAAAAGAGAGATGGGAGGAGGTAAGTTGAAGCTACTGGGTCGCCTCCTCTGGTTGGTCGGAGCTGCTCTTCATTTTTATTTCTGTGTGTATGTTTTTTTTTTTTTTTTTTTTTTTTTTCTATGTTCCGGGTCTGGATGGAGGAGGATACATACATACATACATACATACCCAGTACGAGGTTTAGGTCATTGCCAGCAAGCACACGTTAGTCATTAATATCCAACTGACTGACACCAAGCTACAGTTAGGGGGACATGAAGGATAGATTATTTCAGACGTCACAGTGCATTTTATTTCTTTCATTTTTCTCACCATAGTATAAGTATATAAGCCCTATAAGAGAGTGTGGAATTGGCCTTACATCAGAACTAAACACCACAGATATTCCTGCCTACCACCCATACAGTGACGATCCCCCCAAAAAACATAATAGAAAATAAAAATATCCGAATGAAAAAAAAAATCCCCCAAAAAAAACAATAGAAAATAAAAATATCCGAATGAAAAAAAAAAAATGACTGGAATAAACTTTAGATTGGAGAGACGGCCCCCTTTGCTTGCCGGGGCTCACTCAGGAAAACAGTCTCGTTGCCGGGGCAGGAAATGGCTCTTTTATGGGCGTCTTGTGTCCTTTCCTGCCCCGTAAACTGTGTTGGGCAGGAGGCATCACTTCTCGAGTCCCCCCCCCTCCCCCCCCCCCGCCCCCCATGCACCAACCAACCAACATCACTCCCCCTACATCACACATAGCCTACACCACTACTCTCGCCCTTCCTTGGTGGTTGTTGTTGTTGTTGTTGTTGTTGGTTGTCCTTTATATAAAATAGTGGTGTGTGTTTGTTTGTGTGTGTGTGTGTGTGTATGTATGTGTGTGTATGTGTGTGTGTGTGTGGCCAGTTTGTGTATGTGTACGTGTGTGTGTGAGGCCAATTTGTGTATGTGTACATGTTTGTGTGTGTAAGATATGAGGCTAATTTGTTTATGCATTTGTGACTATCAATATAGTATGGAATGGTGTGTGTGTGTGTGTGTGTGTGTGTTGTGTATAGAGGTATGTATCGATGTGTGTGGGTGTCGTGTAGGTGGAGGATATCGTGTAGTATGTGTGTGTGTTCTTGTTTACTTGCATGTGTGGTGGGTGACATAGAGAATATTGTGGTGGTGTTTATAATTTACAGAGTGTGTGTGTGTGTGTGTGTGTGTGTGTGTGTGTGTGTGTGTGTGTGTGTGTGTGTGTGTGTGTGTGTGTGTGTGGTGTGTGTGTGTGTGTGTGTGTGTGTGTGTGTGTGTGTGTGTGTGTGTGTGTGTGTGTGTGTGTGTGTGTGTGTGTGTGTGTGTTCCTGCTTGTGTGTATGTGTAGGCAGCAGCTGAATGTCCTTATCCAGACATGGTGAACCAGAGTCCCAAGTTTAGCGTGTTAGTCAGCGAGTCGCCGTGGTGGTGGTGGTGGTGGTGGTGGAGGAGATGTTGCAAGAGGTGATGTCACTCGCTAGGACAGAAAGGCGCCCCCTGTGTCCTGTCTCCACCCACTCCTGCTTTTCCTCCTCCTACTCCTCCTCTTGCTTCTGCTCCTGCCATCCTAGCTACCTATTTTACTGTTCTTGCCGTCCTAGATAACCTTCTCCTTCTGCCAGCCTAAGTAACTAACCCTATGTCCTTTCATCCAAATAAACATAGGTAGTGACTGGTCTTGTCGTCTTAAGTATAGCTATTGCTCCTTCTGCATGTACAGTACGGTACACTTACTCCCTTCATCTGCTTTCCTGTCATCGTCTACTACTACTGCTCCTACTACTACTACTACTACTACTACTACTGCTCCTACTACTACTACTGCTCCTACTACTACTACTACTACTGCTCCTACTACTACTACTGCTCCTACTACTACTACTGCTCCTACTACTACTACTACTGATCCTACTACTACTACTGCTCCTACTACTATTACTGATCCTACTACTACTACTACTACTACTACTACTACTACTACTACTACTACTACTACTACTACTACTACTACTGCTACTACTGCTCCTACTACTACTACTGATCCTACTACTACTACTGCTCCTACTACTACTACTGATCCTACTACTACTACTACTACTGCTGCTCCTACTACTACTACCACTACTACTACCACTACCACCACCACATTACAGGATTCCACCTTCACATGTTGCTGTCTGTGCCACACGCCACCCTGGCCTTATCACCACCTCTGACGCCACCCTGTGCTGTTACTCGGGACTGAGGCTGCCATCTTGCTCTCATCACATCCGCCGTCACCCAGCCATACTCTCTCTGCCCTGCCCTTATCACCTTGGTCACAACAACCCTGCCCTACTCCTCTAGCCTCCTGCCGCCCTCAACTGATGAGCTCCGACGTTGTGTGAACAGGCTCTTGAAGGGGCACAACACCCTATTAAGAATATGTGTGTCCGTGTGGAGATGAGCCCTGGTTGTGTCCACCTGACGCAGCCCTGGAGAAGGTCTTGTCACAGTCCTATACACCTCCCTGCTGTCTTCTCTCAACTTGTCTATCCCAAGATTGAGACATTATACCTTTGTCTATTTTGGTTCTATCTTACCGTTAGTATACCTCCCGTCCCTCGTCTTGGTGAATTGGTCCTCCCGTCTTAAGGGGGAACTACAGTGTTGGTAAATCTGGAGCAATTCATTCCTCCAAACTATTCCAGGCAACAGGATATAATTATTTTTCTTCATCTGGGTCTGTTTCCTGGCATACTTTGGAGGAATCAAGGCGCTCCAATCTATCAAAAGTATACTATCCCCTTAAATATCCTTCACCTCCCTCCATTCCCGTCTCACTTCACTCCTATATATATATCTCATCTAACACTCCCCTCAATTTACTTCCCTTTTTTCGCTTCTAACATTCAGTCACGCATGTCGCTAAACTCCTTCATTTTCCTTATTTTTCGAAATCCCATTCTTGTCTTTAACTCAGCTTCATCGCCCGCATATTACGTCTCGCATTAACTTCTGCATATCAACCCTCTTTTTTTTTATTCCTTCCTTCTCAAGCGACTTTCTTTCATCACTACCTTTGCCTTCATCCCATCCTTCCTTCCCCATCACCATCTGTCATCACCCCAGTACAACCTCTCCATGCACCCTCTCTACGTCTATCACTCTCCAACTCCATACCACATCCATCACCACCACCACCACCACCACCACCACCACCACCACCTTCTCTACCCCCATCTCCCCTTCACTACCCCCGTCTCCCCCATCTCGTGTCTGCCCCCCTCACCCCACCCCTCCCCCTTTCCCTCATCACCTGCCCCATCCTCAGTTGAAGTGTAGGTCGGCCTGTCATCTTGTTAATAAACACGTGTCTGAAAACATGTGTAGGTACTTCATATGTTTGGGTCCATCAGTCATTAACAACACTGTCTGTCTGTCTGTCTGGCTCCTCACTCACGAATCGGACACTGAACTCTTCCCACTCACTGAAACGACCCACTCCCCGTCCATTCTGAGTAGAGTTTAATTAAAGAAATATACAACAGTTTTATTAAAGATATATACAACAGTTTGATTAAAGAAATATACAACAGTTTAATTAAAGAAATATACAATAGTTTAATTAAAGAAATATACATCAGTTTTATTAGATAAATATACAACAGTTTAATTAAAGAAATATACTATAGTTTGATTAAAGAAATATACAACAGTTTGATTAGATAAATATATTCCCGCACCCCCCCAGTCCCCCCCCCCAAGCCTGTCCCCTACTCCCGCACAAGCTTAAGGGGATAGTAAACTTTTGGTACATACATTGGAGTGTCATGATTCCTCCAAAATATGCCAGGAAACAGGACCATATGAATAAAAATAATAGTGTCCTGTTGGTGGGAATAGTTTGGAGGAATTATTTACTCCAAATTTACCAACACTATACCGTACTACCCCCTTAAGTAGATCTCACCAACCTGAAGTGTAGATGTCTATGTCTGCCCAGTTTGTTTGAAGATACAGAAGCCTCCATCCAGTCCACAGGCCAAACAAACAAACAAGCAAAAAAGCAACATCTTACCCCTGTAAAAGAGATCTAACCCATCCCTTAAGGGGGAAGTATACAATGTTGGCAAATCTGGAGCAACTGATTCCTCCAAACTATTCCAAGCAACAACAGAACACCATTATTTTTGTTCATCTGGTCCTGTTTCCTGGCATACTTTGGAGGAATTAAGGCATGACTCCAATGTAACAAAAAAAAGTGAATTACCCCCTTAACTATTGGCACTTGAGAAACACTAACGTCAGACCACATTCCCGCCTCGTAAAACTGGTGTAGTAGAAAGCAAAGCACAGGGCCGTTCCATAAGTCAACCCAGCAGCAGTAATAATGGAGTGATGAACTTGTGGGTCGAGAGGAGATGGTATCGGTGGAGCCTCGTCGGGAACTCCAGGCCCGCTCCATCAGTCTATAAACCGCGGCGATAATTATACCGTTGTCGGGCCGAGGTGAGGCAAATGGGTACTACCGGTGAGTTATCCGTCGGGTTGAGTTTCGTGGGTGTGTGTGTGGTAGCTGCCGACGAGATACGACTTACACACCTGCATGTAAAATTATATATAGCGACAGTAGGAACCTCAAAGAACATTAATTAAGTAGGGAGTATACAGTGTTGGTAAATCTGGAGTAAATTATTCCTCCAAACTATTCCAGGCAACAGACCACCATTAGTTTTGTTTATGTAGTCTTGTTTCCTGGCATACTTTGGAGGAATCAAGGCACTCCAATGTACCAAAAGTATTCTATTCCCTTAAGGACCCTGTGATGTAGTCAGTAAATTGGAGATAAATTAGTCCTTCAAATATTGCCATGAAACACACACACCTATATGGAAGGAGCTTGTTTCGTGGAATGACCAGGAGGAATCAGAAGCCTCCAATTTTCATACACGATCACAGGGTCCTTAATTGAATAGCTATTACCCTTCTTGCAGCCACTTCGACCCTCTGAGTTGTTTTGTACTTTGAATTATTATGTACTTTGTGAGTCTGAAAAACTGTTTCTTTAATAATGTTCAACCATAATGGATATATTTTTAATAGGATTCCGTTTCGATATTTAATAGGATTCCGTTTTGATATTTTCATAGGATTCCGTTTCGATATTTTAATAGGATTCCGTTTTGATATTTTTATAGGATTCCGTTTTGATTCGGATCGGTAAACCAGTAAGTGAAATGTGTGTACCAACGTTTACATCCTCTGAGACATGTACAGTCGCGAAACATAGTCCTTGAACAGACTTCCCCTTACAGTCTGGTCAAGGACTATGGCTGTCTTTGTATGTGTGGCACAGATGTTACAGGGAATAATGCTGTCATAATAATATAGACTGACGTACCGTAACTCAAGTCATCCTACAACTAGACTGACGTAACTCAAGTCATCCTACAACTAGACTGATGTAAGTTATTGATGAAGTTGTTTAGACAGTCGTAAGTATTAGTGTTGCAGTAAATAAAGTTGTCATAGAGAAAGATGGTGTAACTAAAACCCTGCAACTTTAACTTTAACTTTAACTTTAACTAAGACAATTTATTGTATTGTAAATAAAACTTGTCATTAATTTTGTGGTAGCGTAAAAAATTAGTCTGTCATAATTATACTAAGGTACTAAGGGTCATATTCAAGAACATATTATATACGATGGTGTGGTACTGACTGGTACGATGACTACATAGACAAACAATAGAGCCATCGTATCGGTACCACACCATCGTCAACACCATGACTGTTCTTGCATACTGCCCTTTTAGAGTCTTGTAATGCTGTCATATTTTTAAAAGGTAATTTGAAAGATCTCTGTTTTTTTTAATATATATAATTAAATTAGTTGGACTTATGACTAATACACAAGGAATAACTTATTGATATTTGTAAGACGGGTTTTAGTTCTGTGTTATTATGATGTTGGCTCAGTGAGTTAAGGGGGTAATTCACTTTTGTTACATTGGAGTGCCTTGATTCCTCCAAAGTATGCCTGGAAACAGAACCAGAAGAGCAAAAATAATGGTGTTTTCTGTTGCTTGGAATAGTTTGGTGGAATCATTTGCTCCAGATTTACCAACAGTGTACTTACTTCCCCCTTTAAGGCTCCTAACATCTGCTAGCCAGGACTTAGACAGCTGTATCAGTATTATTTCTGCCTACAACTGGATATATCTGGATATATCCACATAAGATACAAATACACTCTTTTATTTATATTTGACATACGTGTACTTTGGTGTATGTTTCATTTATATATGTCACTGTATATTATTACTCTTATCAGTGTTGTCTGTAGGAATATCTTACTAGAAGTGAAACTAAATTTGTTTTACTTTTTTCTTTTCAGGTAAGTGACAGAATTTTGCCAGTGATGTTGAAGAGGTAAGCCTTTTTATTCACCACCAAGAGTTGCAGATTCTTATGTTGTAGTTATATTTATAAATATATATATATCTTACAGTCTTATTATCAGAAAATTGAACACATGTTTAACGCTATCATCCGTTCCTTTCTCACACGTTCATATTACTGTACTATCATTTAGCGTTAACCGGGAATTAACATTATTACGACGGAAAGGTTCAGTACATCTATATCTAACAGGACACACACACACACACACACACACACACACACACACACACACACACACACACACACACACAACAGCATGCACTCTCTCACATACAGACTGAGAGAGAGGGAGTAATGATTGACATATGTAAATAGATGTGTGTGTGTGTGTGTTTTTTTTTTTTTTTTTTCGAACGGTGAAGTGTAAGTGTTAGCCCGGCAACACTTCACTCCTCTCAATTACTCCATTAAGGGTCATCTTGCTGTGCTGTCTCCTCTGTCTGTCTGTCTGTTACCTTCTAGGGGTACAGGGATTCGAAGAGAGATGAAGTTTTTATTTTTTTTGTGTGTGTGTGTTTACAGTGAGTGATATTGTGAGTGGTAACAGTAACAGTCCCGGTCTGTATACAGTTCTTCACCTAATGTTTTAAAATATTTTGAAGGGATGAAAAGAATCTCCAAGCTATTTTTATTAAGGATATTTTTTGTTTATTTTTATTATCCTACTCTTCCTTCTGTTTGTTCTTTTCCTCTTTTGCTCTGTCTTTTTTTTTTTTTTTTTTTTTTTTTTTTTTTTACTCTGCTACTAGTTGTGTGTGATTTCTTATTAACTTTACTGTCTACCTTTTTCTATTCGTATATACTCGTACTTCTCCTTTACTTGTTTCCCTTCTTCTATTCGTATATACTTCTCCTTTACTGTCTGTCTGCCTTCTTCTATTCGTATATTTTTCATCTTTACTGTTCCTCTCCATTGGTATATTTTTATTTTTTACTGTTCCTCTCCTTTCTCATATCTTATCCCGTTTCTCTCTGTCTTCTATCGTATATTTTATCCCCTTTATTTTTTACCTTCTGTCGTCCCTCCTCCTCCTCCTCCTTCTCATATGTTTGCTCAGGCGCTAACCATGAAAGCACAAACTTCTCACAAAAGCCAAGGTTAAATACTGGTGAGTGTTTTGCCTTTTTGTACACTAGAGAGCCTCCCTTCGGTCCGATTGGTCTCTGCTTGTAACACACACTGATTGATCTCACAGCAAAAAATAAATTGATCCCCCCTCCTCCTCCTCCTTGAAGAGAATTCTAATTTGTATTACTTTCTTTGGGTAACATAAAAAACTTGGGCAGTATCCGGTGCAGCAATGAATGGAACGATAAGGGGACAGAACAGCTACATACCTTCTAATTCTGTAGACCTTTTAACATCGATGGTAATATTTGTACACTAAAATAACTTGTAGTAGTGGTGGTGGTGATAGTGTTGGGTGTGATGATGATGGTTTTGGTGGTGATGATGATGATGGTTGTGGTGATGGTTGTTGTGATGGTAGTGGTATAGAGTGAGTGGTGGTGGTAGTGGTATAGAGTGAGTGGTGATGGTTGTGATGGTAGTGGTATAGAGTGAGTGGTGATGGTTGTGGTATAGAGTGAGTGGTGATGGTTGTGGTGGTAGTGGTATAGAGTGAGTGGTAATGGTAGTGGTATAGAGTGAGTGGTGATGGTTGTGGTATAGAGGGATTGGTGATGGTAGTGGTATAGAGGGAGTGGTAATGGTTGTGGTATAGAGGGAGTGGTAATGGTTGTATCCAGAACAATCTCAAAGGAGTATGTACATTTTAAGAGGTTAGTTCCCCACGTCCACTCCCCCCTTACTCCCCACTCCCCCCTTACTCCCCACTCCCCCCTTACTCCCCACTCCCCCCTTACGCACCCCCACTCCCCTCTTACTCCCCACTCCCCCCTTACTCCCCACTCCCCCCTTACGCCCCACTCCCCCCTTACGCCCCACTCCCCCCTTACGCCCCACTCCCCCCTTACGCCCCACTCCCCCCTTACGCCCCACTCCCCCTTACTCCCCACTCCCCCTTACTCCCCACTCCCCCTTACTCCCCACTCTCCCTTACGCCTCACTCCCCCCTTACGCCCCATTCCCCCCTTACGCCACACTTCCCCCTTTACGCCCCATTCTCCCCTTACGCCCCATCCCCCCTTAAGCCCCACTCCCCCTTACTGACACTTTCTCTTTTCCTCCATCTCTCCACTGCCCTCCCCTCCCCCCTCCCCCCTCCCCCCTCCCTTACATCTACAGTATATATTTTAATTCCCCCCTTCCTCTTTTTCCCTCCCCCCTTCCTCTTTCTCCATACCTTACATCCCTAACCTCTAATATCCTTACATCCTAAATATATCCTTACATCCTTAATAATATATCCTTACATCCTTAATATATCCTTACATCCTTAATATATCCTTACATCCTTAATAATATATCCTTACATCCCAAATATATCCTTACATCCTTGCATCCCCCCCTTCCCCCATTCCTTTCCCCTCACTCCCATCCCTTTCTCCCCTCCCAACTCCCTTTCTCCCCTCCCCATTCCCTTTCCCCTCGCTCCCATCCCTCCCCCCTCGCTCCCATCCCCCGCCACTCTCCCTTTTCCCCCTCCCAACTCCCTTTCTACCCTCGCTCCCATCCCTTTCTCCCCTCCCAACTCCCTTTCTCCCTTCCCAACTCCCATCCCCCTCACTCCCATCCCATCCCCCTCCACTCTCCCTTTTCCCCCTCCCAACTCCCATCCCCCTCACTCCCATCCCCCTCCACTCTCCCTTTTCCCCCTCCACCATCCCTTTCCCCTCGCCGCCAACCCCCTTCCCCCACCCTCCCCCCCCCACCACTTCCTCAAAATGTGTTTATCCGTGTGCGGGCTGACTGGCTGTTTGGCGTGGGTTGGCGCATCCACTCCTCGCGGGCCTCTGTTTGCATAACGTGATTGCACAGGACCGCCAGTGCAATTGTCCATTTTATTTTTACTTTTTTTTTGTCGGTACACGTGGTCGCACATACTTTAAAGACCCCTACTTCACTTTTGTTGTTACATTGGAGTGCCTTGATTCCTCCAAAGTATGCCAGGAAACAGGACCAGATGAACATAAAATAATGGTGTTCTGTTGCCTGGGAATAGTTTGGAGGATTCAGTTGCTTCAGATAGATTTACCAACACTAAAATTTTACCCCTTTAATGTACTCGTGAAGAAAACGTTTGGCCAAGTGATTTTTTTTTTTTTTTTTTTTTTTTTAAGGTGTGGGATCAGGGTGTGTGTTCTTAAGGTGTGTTGTGTGGTGGGGGAGTTAAGGGTGTGTTCTGGGGTGGTATAGGGGGTGTTAAGGAAGGGTGTGTTCTGGGGTGGTATAGTGGGAGTTAAGGGTGTGTTCTGGGGTGGTATAGTGGGGAGTTAAAGAAGGGTGTGTTCTGGGGTGGTATAGGGGGTGTTAAGGGTGTGTTCTGGGCTGGTATAGGGGGTGTTAAGGGTGTGTTCTGGGGTGGTATAGTGAGAGTTAGAATACTATGACAATGAGTGGTGAATATGTTTATGTTGTTGTGAATGGTGATTAGTTGTGATGACATAAATAGGCAAGGAGTGAGTGATGATGTCTTGGTGATGGTGGTAATAATGTATGACGACGTGTGTGTGTGTGGTGATAGTGAGAATAGTGGTGACGCGGTTAATGAGTCCATGGTCGAGGTACGAACTGTGGGTGGTGGTGGTGGTGGTGGTGGTGGTGGTGATGATAATGAGAGATGGCTTGGTTAATGAGTGTTAAGGTGGGTGGTGACGCCTGCGAGGTGTTGATGACATGGGGTGAGGAGAAGGAAGAAGTGGTAGTGGTAGTGGTGGTTGTAGTGGTAATAAATGAGGAAGAAGAAAGGAAGGATGGATGGATGGATTGAAAAAGATTGAAAACAGTAATAAGAGTCCTGTCTGTCCCTATACCAGGATGTTTGATTAAACTGTGTTAACAAAACTAAATGGAGGATGAATAGTAAAGGATCATCAAGTCCTCGAGTAATGAATACCCTGCGATAAACTAGACAAGCTGAGATTCTTCATTAGGTGAGATGACTTGCTGTTCTTGTCGACTGGTGGTGGTGGTGGTGGTGCAGGCATGTCTCTCGAGGAGGTGGCCTGCCCCCCTACTGCTGCTGCTGCTGATGCTGCTACAGTCACCACCAGCAGACAGTTCCTTAGTACAGTCACCACCAACAGTCAACAGTTACGCTACAGTTAGTAATGAGTTGCCTTCTAGATTCTCATACCCTTTATTCAGGATGGGGTCATCTGAAACATTTCCCACTGACTAATGTGATGTAAATTCCTACCACCACTTAACCTTTATCAGTTGCCATCCATCTACTGTTGCCTGTAAGTCATGAAAGTGCTGAGATTTTTGCTCAACGTGGTGAGTAAAAAATTATCTTGCCAAAAAAAAAAGTTATCACTCGTTCTCCATTAGAAAGTTTGGTTTTGATCAATTAAATACGTTAGCACTCAATTTCGTCACTCAATACTCAAATATCTGAACGGTATCCCAGAGTCGACCGAACATCTTACATTTTTTAATTCAGTTTTAAAGATAAGAAGCATCAGTGGAGTGCATTAAACAGACACTAAATAAATAATCACCAAGAGAGTTTGTCCTGAGGGTGAATGCTAACTAATGCTCACATATCAGTAGATTTATTGCAGATAATAATCTGTACTAAGAAAAAAAAAAACGAAGTAAAAGCAAAGTACCCAGTTGACTACTTGAGTAATGTACCAATTCTAATTGTTATATATATATATGTATATATATATATATATATATATATATATATATATATATATATATATATATATATATATATATATATATATATATATATATATATATATAATTTTGTTCAAACTTCTTCAATTCAGTTTAGAACTACATTTCTTGTAAATTTATTTTCGTACAACATTCTATTAAACAATCATCTTGAAACAATTATCAGAGGGACTTGAAAAATGGCAATCCATCTTGATTGTTGTTTGACCCCAATGAGTAGGACGGGGCTGCCTGGGGAGGAGGTCAACAGAGAACATAATGGGAGAAGAGTTACAAGATAGAGTATAGGACTGAACTTGGTTGTATGAGGTGGAATGTGTGTTGAATTGAGAATGAAAAAAGATCTTCCTAGGCCTGGATGACCCTGTTGGACGAGATTGAAGGTGACGGAGATAGGGACGGCAATCACGAAGTAAATATACAGGGTGATTCAGAAATGCGTGCCGAAAATCCGCAGGTGTATTCCTGGCACATAATTGAATGTAAATTAGTCAATAACGATTTTGGAAATTCTCAATAGTTTATAAGTTATAGTGCCTTCAAGGTTTGAAGAGTGTGTTTAAATCTAGGGATTGTACCATAATCTTTCAGACACGTGTGAAATTACTTAACTCCCATGAAGGCATTGGAAACACAGTAAAAGTTACTAAAGAATATGACAAAAGCTGTAGAGTGTACAGTCACAGCAAAATTACCAGGGACGGAGTTTCAGGGATTATGGTACAATCCCTAGATTTAAACACACTCTTCAAACCTTGAAGGCACTATAACTTATAAACTATTGAGAATTTCCAAAATCGTTATTGACTAATTTACATTCAATTATGTGCCAGGAATACACCTGCGGATTTTCGGCACGCATTTCTGAATCACCCTGTATAGGGGAAGTAGCTTGGATCAGAAGGGGCACCCAAATCTTTAAAGTAGGTACGAGTACTGCCCACATCACCGCAGGCAATGCAATACTCTCTCCTTCAGGTGGATAGTTTAGAAATACTGTAGAAAGCAATTAAGGCTGTGAGGTAAGAAGGTTAAAGGCAATGTGTTTGTTTGAGGAAGGAAGGGAGGGAGGAAGGGGTTAAGTGTGGCAGAATGGGAAAAGTTAGCTGTTAGTTAGAAGGATTGGGTGTGACAGAATGGGAAAAGTTAGCTGTTAGTTAGAGGCAGAAATGGATGAAGGGGACGGGTGTGGCAGAATGGGAAAAGTTAGCTGTTAGTTAGAGGCAGAAATGGATGAAGGGATTGAGTGTGGCAGAATGGGAAAAGTTAGCTGTTAGTTAGAAGGATTGGGTGTGACAGAATGGTTGGGTGTGACAGAATGGGAAAAGTTAGCTGTTAGATAGAGGCAGAAATGGATGAAGGGATTGGGTGTGACAGAATGGGAAAAGTTAGCTGTTAGTTAGAGGCAGAAATGGATGAAAGGGTTGGGTGTGGCAGAATGGAAAAGTTAGCTGTTAGTTAGAGGCAGAAATGGATGAAGGGATTGAGTGTGGCAGAATGGAAAAGTTAGCTGTTAGTTAGAGGTAGAAATAGATGAAGGGATTGGGTGTGGCAGAATGGAAATGATTAGCTGTTAGTTAGAGGTAGAAATGGATGAAGGGGTTGTGTGTGACGGAATGGAAAAGATTAGCTGTTAGTTAGAAGCAGAAATGGATGAAGGGGTTGGGTGTGGCAGAATGGGAAAAGTTAGCTGTTAGTTAGAAGGATTGGGTGTGACAGAATGGTTGGGTGTGGCAGAATGGGAAAAGTTAGCTGTTAGTTAGAGGTAGAAATGGATGAAGGGATTGAGTGTGGCAGAATGGGAAAAGTTAGATGTTAGTTAGAGGTAGAAATAGATGAAGGGATTGGGTGTGGCAGAATGGAAATGATTAGCAGTTAGTTAGATGCAGAAATGGATGAAGGGGTTGGGTGTGACAGAATGGGAAAAGTTAGCTATTAGTTAGAAGGATGAAGGGATTGAGTGTGGCAGATTGGGAAGGATTAGCTGTTAGTTAGAAGGATGAAGGGATTGGGTGTGACAGAATGGGAAAATATTAGCTGTTAGTTAGAGGTAGAAATAGATGAAGGGATTGAGTGTGGCAGAATGGGAAAAGTTAGCTGTTAGTTAGAAGGAGGAAGGGATTGAGTGTGGCAGATTGAGAAGGATTAGCAGTTAGTTAGAGGTAGAAATAGATGAAGGGATTGGGTGTGGCAGAATGGGAAAAGTTAGCTGTTAGTTAGAGGCAGAAATGGATGAAAGGGTTAATTGGGTGTAGCAGAACAAGAAGAAAGATTTAATGGGCACTGACTGACTGACTGGGGCTGCCGGAGTGAGTAAGTAAGTAAGTAAGTGGGATACAAGAGGCGCCGTGATCCCGTGAGGCGACGCAGGATGTTCTATGTTTAGCTGCCTTATCAACTCATGTTATTAGACACAGTTAAGATACGTCATCCTCCACACTAACAGTTTCTCTCTGTCTTGTGTGTATTTCCTTCGCCTGTCTCTTTTTTTTTTTTTTTTTTTTTTTTTCTTCTGTTCTATGCTTTTCTTTCTACTTATACCCTTTTTTTTCTGTCTTGTCTATATTTCCTTCGCCCGTCTTTTTTTTTTTTTTTCTTCTTCTTCTGTTCTATGCTATTCTTTCTACTTATACCCTTTTTTTTTTCATTTATAATACCTACTCTGCACTTCTATCATTCACTGTATTAAGGGGTAAGTGCAGTGTTGGTAAATCTGGAGCAAATGATTCCTCCAAACTATTCCAAGCAACAGAACACCATTATTTTTGTTCATCTGGTCCTGTTTCCTGGCATATAATATACTGTGGAGGAATCAATGCACTCCAATGTAACAAAAGTGAATTACCCCCTTTAATTAAGCACTTACAGTATAATTATCTCTCATCGGAAAGCAAGTACAATAACTCCCTCTATACTCCATGATAGCGACTTAAGGGGGTGCGGGAGTAGGGGACATGTTTGGGGGGTGCGGGAATAGGGGGACAGGTTTGGGGTGGGTAGAAAGCCTGTCCCCTATTCCCGCACCTCCCTAACCACCCCCCTCCCAAGCCTGTCCCCCTACTCCCGCACCCCCCCCCCCAAGCCTGTCCCCTACTCCTAAACCCCCCCCTCCAAGCCTGTCCCCCTATTCCCCGCACCCCCTTAACGATAAAGTCTTAACTGTAAACATTTCCCTTGAAGCACAGCAACTTATGGTGGAAGACTAAAGAGTATTCAAACTATATTCGATTTTCTTGCTGAATTCACCAATATAACAAAAAGTGTTCAGTTATATATTATCTGTGAGGTGCTGTCAATCCATCTACATAAAATCCTTGAGAAATTATTAAGATGACACCTGTGTTGTTGTTGTTGTTATTGTTGTTGTTGTTGTTGTTGTTGTTGTTGTTGTTGTTGTTGTTGTTGTTACCCAAGTGATGGCTCTGACTCGGATTTTATTTGTTCGTGAATTATTCTGTGATGCATCTAGGCCTCCGTGCCAACCAGGGTAATTTTTATTTATTTTATTTTTATTTGTTTTTAGATATAGCGAAGTTGTTTCCAGACCAAACCTGCAAATAAGGAAGTTTTCTCGTTTATTATGGAAATAGTATTTGTTGAAAGCTATTATTATTTTTTCATTTTTATTTATTTGTCGTTGATTCATGTCTAATGTTGTATGGTGGTATAAAGATTGAGTATATACGTGTTTTTTTTACATTTTTGTTTATTTAAGATTGGTGTATTCAGGCCTGTAGTACTGGTATTTGTTTTTTGTCAGCTTTGTGTTGGTGGTGCAGTGGAGAATTCCTGCAACCCAGCCTAGTACACACACACACACACACACACACACACACACACACACACACACATGCCAACATCCACCTTTCTACCAACCAACCCACCCAGCCTAGTACACACACACACACACACACACACACACACACACACACACACACACACACACACACACACACACACACACACACACACACACACACACACACACACACACACACACACACACACACACACACACACACACACACACACACACACACACACACACACACACATACATGCCAACCAACTAACCAACCAACAACAACATCATTCTCCCAAACATACACTAACACAGATATATATACCATTTCTCCTAACGCAAAGAAAATAACACACATTTCCTTGGTTCATGATAATATTAGTTGCTCTGTTGTTACTTAATCAATCTCTGCTCCATTCTAATCATTTCTCCTCTACTTCATCTCACTTGTTTCTTCCTCATCATCGTCATCAGTAGCAGCAGCAATATTAACAGGACATTTTACAGGACGTTTTAAAATCCTTTCGCACCACTCTTCCGAATTTGGTCAGTCTACGCCATCCCATTTATACGGATTGTATTATTATTCTGACCTATTTTTGTATAGCTCTCTACGTTCACACCCTCCGCTCTCCCCTCACGCCTCTCATTTCCATACATCTCCCTGACTCTACCCCCTCCTCCCCGTCCCTCTTCCAGCCACCCTTCCTACTCCCCTAATCCCCTGCATCTCTTTTCATCCAGCTTTTAACTTCACTCGCCTCTCCCCCGCCCTCCCCCACTAAGCACTCTATATACCATAAACTAATTCACCAAACCCTTCCAGATATACAGTATGCACCCTCTTGCCCATTTCCCCCCTTCATCTTCCTCCTCCTCCATTCCCCACGCCCTCCTCCTCTTCCTCCTCCTCCATTCCACACGCCCTCCTCCTCCTCCTCCTCCATTCCACACGCCCTCCTCCTCCTCCATTCCACACGCCCTCCTCCTCCTCCATTCCCCACGCCCTCCTCCTCCTCCATTCCCCACGCCCTCCTCCTCCTCCTACTCCTCCATTCCACACGCCCTCCTCCTCCTCTTCCTCCTCCATTCCACACGCCCTCCTCCTCCTCCTACCCCATTCCCCACGTCCTCCTCCCTTCCAGCAGCAGCACCGAGTAAATTGTCATTGACTAATTAAAACTTTGGCGTCGTGGCCTTGTTAATCTCGACTCTCAACTCGCCCCCTCACAGTTTCCCTCACAGCCGCTTTTTGATCACCGAGTTTGCATATTCTCGATTCGTGGCAGAGTCTTTATTTACTTATTAGGATCTCGAGTGTTATGAAGGGTTTTCTGGGGGATTCAGACACTATAGTAGGGGCATAGGCTGTGAGGTTGTACTCTTATATATATTAGTTCATCTGTTTTGTTTGGGGTCTGAGATTATTTCCTTGATTCCCATTACCCACTAACATACTACCTATATATATATATACCTAATTAACTTCTTGTCCCCCCTGATATGAGTAGTTTTTTATTCCTGTCCAACCTAATACTTACACCCACCATTCTCCACTCACACCCTTGTATCTATCGACCTACCCTAGCCTACCTTTTACCCACCCCTTGTCCACCCACCATTCTCCACTCACACCCTTGTATCTATCCACCTACCCTAGCCTACCTTTTACCCACCCCTTGTCCACCCACCATTCTCCACTCACAACCTTGTATCTATCCACCTACCCTCCTACCTTTTACCCACCCCTTGTCCACCCACCATTCTTCACTCCCTTGTATCTATCCACCTACCCTAGCCTACCTTTTACCCACCCCTTGTCCACCCACCATTCTCCACTCACAACCTTGTATCTATCAACCTACCCTCCTATACCTTTTACCCACCCCTTGTCCACCCACCATTCTTCACTCCCTTGTATCTATCGACCTACCCTCCTACCTTTTTTTACCCACCCTTTTTTTTTGTCAGGTTTTCATTCTGTGTGTCGACTGGCATAGGTATTGGTGGCAGGCGTATAGGTACAGTGTAGGTAGGGAAGGGAAGGGAAGAGGGGGCCGCCCGACTGAGAGAAGCGAGAGTTTTAAAAGGGAGAAAAAAGATGATGGTTTGGTGTAGGTAGGATCCCTGCATCACCACCACCGAGAGAGTAAAGCGGCGCTGTGGGTGGAGAGGCCCATGTAGTTTTTTTTTTTTTTTTTTTTTTTTTCCTTTTTTTCCTTTTTTTTCTCTATCTTTCTTTATTCTTTCTTTTTTCTTTCTCTATCTCTATCTCTCTTTTTTCTCTTTTTTTTTCTTTCTCTATCTATTTTTATTTTATTTTATTTTTTTCTTTGGTGTCTGCTGTCATTTTGTTTTTCTTTCGTTCGTTTTTTTCATTATTTGCAGGTCGACATTTTTTTTTTTTTTTTCAGTTTTGGAAGGTTTATTTTCTGTACCTTCTCTCGCTGTTATTATTATTATTATTATTATTATTATTATTATCATCATTATTATCATTATTATCATTTTTATTATTATTATTATTATTATTATTATTATTACTTTATCCCACCTCAAACCTATTTTTTTCTTAAGGGTTTTGTATTTTATATTTTTTTGGAAAGACATCTATTTTTTTTCTATTTTTTTTTTTTTTTTTAAACCCGAGGGGGGTGCACGCATGTATGTTTGGAGGAGAGTATTCCAGCACGAGTCTAGTCTGGTAGTTTTCACCGTGTCTCTCTCTCTCTCTCTCTCACTCTCTCTCACTCTCACTCTCTCTCTGACGGCACGCGAAATGTTTTAACAATTTTTTCACCGACGGTCCGGATGGTCGTTTTTTGAGGTAGTGGGGGAAAAAATATAGTGTTCTGACAATTCGTTTTTTATGTAGTATATATATCTAGAGTTTTTTTTTTTTTTTTTTTTTTTTTTTTTTTTAGGTGTATATACATATATTCGTTTTAGTATATAGACGCCGCGCCATATCCGTCATAACACTAGTTTGATTTTTATTGGAGGGGGATGAATGTCCAGGCCAGAATACAGAGGCAACTATGATGAAATTATTTTGTGTGTATGTGTATGTGTGTGTGAGAGAGAGAAAGTGAGTGTGTGCAAGTTCATGCATTTTCAACCCTGCAACGACCAATATCACTTCTATGGTGACGCTGCTGCCCCCTATACGGTCTCTATATATCCCATAGTATATATACACATAGTTCTGTATATCCACGTGGGTTATATTGTATTAGGTGAGTAAAGGACATGATAAAAATATAAGGAACGAGGCAACTCCACTGCATTGGTTGGTTGGTTGGTCCGTCCGTCCGTCCGTCCTCGCCATGCACGACTCTCACTACACTCACCCTTCCTCACTACACTCACCCTTCCTCACTACACTCACCCTTCCTCACTACACTCACCCTTCCTCACTACACTCACCCTTCCTCACTACACTCACCCTTCCTCACTACACTCACCCTTCCTCACTACACTCACCCTTCCTCACTACACTCACCCTTCCTCACTACACTCACCCTTCCTCACTACACTCACCCTTCCTCACTACACTCACCCTTCCTCACTACACTCACCCTTCCTCACTACACTCACCCTTCCTCCCTACACTCACCCTTCCTCACTACACTCACCCTTCCTCACTACACTCACCCTTCCTTACTACACTCACCCTTCCTCAGTTGATAAAAGCCGTAGGAGGTGAACAGGAGATAAAGTGAAGTGAATGTAGAGTGTTGGAAAAGGGACTAGCTGTAAACTAAACATAACTGGTGATGATAATGATAGTGATGTTGATGTTGTAGAAGGGGTAAAGGGACTTGTAGTAAACTAAACATAACTAATGGTTATAATAATGATGATGATGATGATGGTGATGTAGAAGGGGTAAAGGGACTTGTAGTAAACTAAACATAACTGGTGATGATAATGATGGTGATGTTGGTGTTGTAGAAGGGGTAAAGGGACTTGTAGTAAACTAAACACAACTAATGGTTATAATGGTGATGGTGATGTAGAAGTGGAAAAGGGACTTGTAGTAAACTAAACATAACTAATGGTGATAATGATGATGGTGATGTAGAAGGTGTAAAGGGACTTGTAGTAAACTAAACATAACTAATGGTTATAATGATGGTGATGATGATGATGATAATGATGGTGATGTAGAAGGGGTAAAGGGACTTGTAGTAAACTAAACACAAGTAATGGTGATAATGATGATGGTGATATAGAAAGTGTAACATATTTATGGGTATTTGTTATAATTATTAGGGGCTGAATTTTGTTAAGTTTCGTTAAGATTTGATTCAGTGAACACATGAAACTAATCTTCTGTGTTTTGAAAACTGTATGAAACTGATTTCCTCAGTTTGAGATTGTTGGGGATGATTCATTATATATAATCCGAGGTGATGAAGGAGGAGAGAGTGAGTGTGGAAGGCAGGTCTGTTCTGGATCTCACCCAGTCGAATACCGGTGGTGGTACAAGTCACTTCAAGTTCCTTCAAGTTCTTTCATTTATCCCTCATTCTGAATTGTCATAGCTCTCAGTTTATGAGCTCTTGACTTATCCAAGGAACCTTATACCGGTACTCGACTGGGTGACTGACTATTGGTGATAACTCGTACTATGCTCGTGCCTCATTTCTTCACCTCGGGAGACCTAAGTACCTACAAGCCTACAGCTAAGTGTCTTTTGAGTGTCTTTATAGGTGCTTCAATCACTGTATTCTCCCTAACATCCAGCTTAGGTTATTCCTTTTGCTACCTATTATATATATATGTGTGTGTGTGTGTACTTTGGTGAGCTACCATATTTGTGCCACCCAACTTACCATTATATTTTGTGTACATTATATTTGTGTAAATGTTAGATTAAAGTGTCGATATTGATGATTAATATTTAACACTATCTTCTAAACATTTTTTAATACACCTAATACTAAGCTGGTCACACTGGCATACGTTTCCCGCTGAAGTCAGTCACTCCTATGGTAACTATTAGAATTTTAAACTTTAATCATTATATTCTTAGTACAGTAAGTGCCGAACCAAGGTTTGATATGTAACAAAGGGTATTGATATTAGTGATGGTGATGGTGATAGATAGGATAGTGAACTGATGGTGATGATGATGTGATTATTACTATAGTCAGTGTTGATGTTTATCGTCGTTATAAATTAATCCTTTCAACATAAAAATCTGCCTGTGTTTATGAAAATGCAACAGCGGTGTTCATTATTATGTAAAGCCTCAACCCGATCTGAATCACCAGGGGAAAGGGGTTAATGATTAGTGTCAGTTGTATGTATGTATTGTTACTGAATGATTAAACTAACACACACACACACACATACACGCACACTCACTCATACACATACACCACACACACACTCATACTAACTCATACACACACACACTCTCACACTAACTCATACACACACACACACTCACACTATCTCATACACACACACACATAAACACACACTCTCACACACACACACACACACACACACACACACACACACACACACACACACACACACACACACACACACACACACACACACACACAGGTACGTACACAGCTCAGTGAAAAACAAAACAGAGCGGAATGGAAAGCTTGACATTCACCCCCCTCAAAAAAGAGAAAGAGATAAATAAAAAATAAAAGGCGGTGGCACTGGCAAGGTGTGTTGACAAAAATGTTTGGTGACTGGTTTGTTCCAGGGAGTGTGACAGTAAGGATTGTGCAACCCCCCATGGACTGTGATTAGGACAAGGTAGAGGAAGGGGAGGTGGTGATTAGGTGAGGCTGGGAGGGGATAGGTAGATAGGTTATATGGAAAGATGGGTTAGGAATAGTTAAACAAAGTCAGAACTGTTTGATTAGGTGAGGGGGGGGGAGGGTGAAGAGGTAGATTGGTGGTGATTAGGTGAGGGTGGGAGGGGAGAGGTAGATTGGTTATATGGAAAGATGGGTTAGGAATAGTTAAACAAAGTCAGAACTGTTTGATTAAGTGAGGGGGGGGGGATTAAAGGTAGATTGGTAATATGGAAAGATGGGTTAGGAATAATTAAACAACGTCAGGACTGTTTGATTTATTTTTATACTATAGGTAACTTTATTTCATTATATATAATACAAATATCGTATTGTTAAAACATGTGACCTTTATTGTGTTATTAGTTTAATTTATGAATATTCAATGGGCTTATTATGTTAATGGGTTTATTATGATATCAACAATTAACCCAGAACTGTGACTCATTTTAATCCACATTGTTCGTATTCATGTGACCACCAAAAACATTACGTTATTATTGACTACCATAGGGAAGGGTTGTATCGAGTTGAATGTCTGTCCAGTACACGTAATGTATATACCAGTACACTCATTCCTCCATGCACACTATATAACAAAACAATGTAACTCTTGTATAATCTGTGGTGGTCTGTTTCCTGGCATAATAGTTTGGGTGATTTAGTAGTAGTCCCCCAGTTTGCCCAAAGGATTATTTTCCATTCAAGTGAGGTCATTGTATGTATGTATGTATGTATGTATAGTGTTGGGTCATTTAGGTCACCAGTGGGAACCGTTCACAACAAGATCACACACACCCAGTCTTGAGTGACGAGACTGAAAGGACATATATGTTCAAAGTAGAGGCAGAAAAAAAATATATGTAGGAGAGTTTGTTTGTGTCAGGGGAAATAAAGTAGGATGACAAAAAAATATATAAGAGAGTTTGTTTGTGTCGGGG
Organism: Petrolisthes cinctipes; assembly: GCA_033782935.1. NCBI lineage: Eukaryota > Metazoa > Arthropoda > Malacostraca > Decapoda > Porcellanidae > Petrolisthes > Petrolisthes cinctipes. The sequence goes on from JAWQEG010007565.1 coordinate 27,830, forward strand.
GAAATAAAGTAAGATGAAAAACAAATATAAGAGTTTGTTTGTGTCAGGGGAAATAAAGTAGGATGAGGAAATGAGAGAAGTTTGTTGGTGTGGAGGGATGATAATTATTGGTGGGTCAACAGAACCTAAAGGAAAGTATAGGTAGGTAGGTGTTGGCTGGCCTCAAAGAATAGAATAATTATCGTTTCTATGATTTTTGTTTTTTGTATGTAATTATTTTTTTTTCCTTATCCTTCGTCCCTGCTTCAAATAATTCTTATAATTAATTTTCTTTTTCTTGGTCTTGTTTCTTTTTCTTGTTTTTTCTGTCTTTACAAAAAAAAAAAAAAAAAATCCCAATAACGAGTATTTCGTTGACTAGTATATTCTGTTCTACATGATATCCTCTCTCTCTCTCTCTCTCTCTCTTCTCCTCTCTCTCTCTCTCTCTCTCTCTCTCTCTCTCTCTCTACAAAATTCAACTTCTTTCTATTATATATCCTGTAATTTTTTTTTCTCTGTGTAAAGTTTCCTCGCTAGTATTTTCCTACCAACTTTTTCCCCTGTCTACAAAATTCCTTCCCTACTTTTCCCCTCCTTACAAACTTCCCTCCTTATTTTTTTCTCCCTACTTATCTCCCTAGGACTCCGCTTATCACCCTCCCCCCCTCCATTCCCTCCCTCTTCCTCTCTCCCTCTCCCTCTCCCTCTCTCTCCGTCCTCAGCTAGAGGGAATGAGGGGAGAGGGGGAGGGGACTTAAGGACAGAAAAATGACGAGGGGAGTTAGACAAGAAGGGGAGGGAGAGAGAAGTAAAAGAGGGATGTATAAGTTTGTGTAGGATAGATGAGAGAGATATATAGAGAAGGAAAAGATAAGAACTGGAATGAATGAATGAGAAAGAGGGGTAGGGAAATTGAAGAGAGGTTTAGAAAGAGGTGAGAGAGGAGAGGGTGAGATTGAGGGGACAGTAAACGAGAAGGGGTTAGGTAAGGAGTATATGGGAAAGGGAAGAGAGGAGGAGGGGGGGATAGGGAACGAAGTGAGTGAGGTAAGGAGTAGGGATGGGTAGGTAGGGAGAGAGAGAGGAAGGAAGGAGAGAGTTAGGTAAGGAGTATGTATGGATGGGAAGGGGAAAGACGAGGAGGGGTAAGAGGGGAAGAGAGGGGAGAAGGGGGCTAGGGAAGAAAGGGGAGGAGGGGGCTAGGGAACAGAGGGGACGAGGAGGGGGTTAGGTAAGAGAGGGGACGAAGAGGGGTAATAAGGGGAAGAGGGGATTAGGTAAGAAAGGGGAAGAGAGGGGCTAGGAAAGAGAGGGTTAGATAAGAGAGGGGACGAGGAGGGGTAATAAGGGGAAGAAGAGAGGGTTAGATAAGAGAGGGGAAGAGAGGGAAAGAAGGGGTTTAGTTCCTACAGACTGATGGAAGGCGAGGTAAAATGTGATGTCGTATAAATGAGAGACGTTGTTGGCCATGTTGAAAAAAATGTGTGGATTAATGACAGTCCTTTATCCCTGTCAGTGGTAGGTAGTGGTCCGGTGAGGTGCCTTGTCCCTTAGTCCTTTCCTTCAGTCCTTTCCTTCAGTCCTTTCTTAGTCCTTTCCTTCATTCCTTAGTTGTTCCTTTCCTTCATTCCTTTCTTAGTCCTTTCCTTCATTCCTTAGTTGGTCCTTTCCTTCATTCCTTAGTTGGTCCTTTCCTTCATTCCTTAGTTGGTCCTTTCCTTCATTCCTTGGTCCTTTCTTAGTCTTTTCATTCATTTCCTAGTTCTTTTATTCATTCCTTGGTCCTTCCCTTCATTCCTTAGTCCTTTCCTTCATTCCTTGGTCCTTTCCTTCATTCCTTGGTCCTTTCCTTCATTCCTTGATCCTTTCCTTCCT
>JAWQEG010007566.1:2500-32500 GCA_033782935.1 Petrolisthes cinctipes
GTGGGAGGGTGAGATGTGGAAGAGGGAGAGTGTGGGAGGGGAGGGGAGAGGTGGACGAGTGAGAGTGGGGAGGGGAGAGGTGGAAGAGAAAGAGTGGGGAAGGAGAGAGGTGGACGAGTGAGAGTGTGGAAGGGGAGAGGTGGAAGAGAGAGAGAGTAGGGGAGGGGAGAGGTAGAAGATAGAGAGAGTGGGGGAGGGGAGAGGTGGACGAGGAGAGTGTGGAGGGGAGGTGACGAGAGAGAGTGGGGGAGGGGAGAGGTGGAAGAGAGAGAGTGGGGGAGGGGAGAGGTGGACGAGTGAGAGTATGGAAGGGGAGGGGAGAGTTGGAAGAGGGAGAGTGGGGGAGGGGGAGAGGTGGAAGAGTGAGAGTATGGAAGGGGAGGGGAGAGGTGGACGAGTGAGAGTATGGAGGGGAGGGGAGAGGTGGAAGAGAGAGAGAGTGGGGGAGGGGAGATGTGGAAGAGGGAGAGTATGGAAGGGGAGGGGAGAGGTGGAAGAGAGAGAGAGTATGGAAGGGGAGAGGTGGACGAGTGAGAGTATGGGAGTGGGGTGAGAGGTGGAAGAGAGAAAGAGTATGGAAGGGGAGTGGAGAGGTGGAAGAGGGAGAGTGTGGGAGGGGAGAGGTGGAAGAGGGAGAGAGAGTGGGGGAGGAGAGAGGTGGAAGAGGGAGAGTGTGGGAGGGGAGAGGTGCAAGATAGAGAGAGTGGGGAGGAGAGAGGTGGAGTGGGGGAGGGGAGAGGTGGACGAGTTAGAGTGTGGGAGGGGAGAGGTGGAAGGGAGAGAGTGGGGGAGGGGAGAGGTGGAAGATAGAGAGTGGGTGGGTGGGGAAGAGGAAGAGTAGGTGGGTGAGTAGGGCGGAGAGGTGGAAGAGAGAGTGTGGGGGAGGGTGAGAGGTGGACGAGTGAGGGATGGGAGAGGAGAGGTGGAAGAGAGAGAGTGGGGGAGGGGAGAGGTGGACGAGTGAGAGTGGGGGAGGGGAGATGTGGAAGAGAGAGAGAGAGTGGGGGAGGGGAGAGGTGGACGAGTGAGAGTGTGTGGGTGGGGAAGAGGAAGAGTATGTGGGTGAGTAGGGGAGGGAGAGGTGGACGAGTGAGAGAGTGGGGGAGGTGCAAGATAGAGAGAGTGGGGGAGGGGAGAGGTGGAAGAGGGAGAGTGTGGGAGGGGAGAGGTGGACGAGTGAGAGTATGGAAGGGTAGGGGAGAGGTGGAAGAGGGAGAGTATGGAAGGGGAGGGGAGAGGTGCAAGAGAGAGAGAGTGTGGGAGGGGAGAGGTGGACGAGTGAGTGTGTGAGGGGAGGGGAGAGGAGGACGAGTGAGAGTATGGAAGGGTAGGGTAGGTAGGCTAGGCTAAGTGTTGGCTGCGGTGACACATTGCCCCCCTTCCAACAGGATATTAGCAATTCTCTTGGTCTTTCCCTCCCCTCCTTCCCTGCCCCTTCACTCCTCACGCCCCTCACGCCTCATGCCTCTCCCTGCCCCATACTTCTCACGCCTCATCCCCTCCCTCCTCATCCCTTCCCTCCTGCCCCTCACTCCTCATGATCTTCCCTCACGCCTCAAGCCTCTCCCTCCCTGCCTCTCACTCCTCATCCCCTCACTCTTCATGCCCCTCACGCCTCATCCCCTCCCTCATGCCCCTCACTCCTCATCCCCTCCCCCCTCCCTGCCCCCCACTCCTCATGCCTCTCACGCCCCTCACGCCTCATCCCCTCCCTCCTGCCCCTCACGCCTCATCCCCTCCCTCCTCATGCCCCTAACTGTCCCCTCACTCCTCATCCCCTCCCCCCTGCCCCTCACACCTCATGATCTTCCCTCACGCCTCAAGCCTCTCCCTGCTGCCCCTCACTCACGCCTCATGTCCCTCCCTGAACCATACATACCATACATACATACATACATACACGAACATTACTCTAGATGACATACGGTTGTGGGTATAAGTCTGAATTTTGTCTACATGAGGTGAATTAGGTAAACACGGGATTGTACACACGATAAAAACAAAACAATCGGTGAAATTTGTGTCTGAAACATTCATCAAACACCTCAGAAGATTGAAAAACAGTGTGTGTGTGTGTGTGTGTGTGTGTGTGTGTGTGTGTGTGTGTGTTCCCAGGGCATCATTGAGTTAAATTAGGTGAATTAGGTAAACACGGGATTGTACACACGATAAAAACAAAACAATGGGTGAAATTTGTGTCTGAAACATTCATCAAACACCTCAGAAGATTGAAAGACAGCTTGTGTGTGTGTGTGTGTGTGTGTTCCCAGGGCATCATTGAGTTGTGCTGATTACTTTACAGAAACATCAGACCCCTCATGATCGACAGTTTTTATTTATTTTCATCGTTTGCAGTCTCCATTTAGCTTCGTGTTTCATCAGCATCATCATCTTCGTCTTAAATAAAAGTTGGATTGGACTTACTTCCTTTCTCCTCCCTTAGTGGAGAATAAAAAAATATATTAATATACTGTCTACTACTGCTTTGTTTCATGTTATATCATCTCCACCTGACACAAGACAAACGTAGGGTAGTACTTTTCTGTCGTAGCCTACCGGTACCCTTAGTGAAGTCTACTGTAGTGTACTGTAGTGTAGCCTAGTCTTGTAATAAAGTGTAATGAACAGCACATTCTCCTTCAATGTTACATCATCTCCACCCGAGGCTATTGGTGAGTAATGAGTGATGTCAGGGGCAGCGGCAAAAACAACGACGACAACAGCAACTACAACACCGCATAGAACGACAACGACTACAACACAGCCTCTAACGACAACTACAACACAGCCTCTAACGACAACTACAACACAGCCTCTAACGACAACAACAACTACAACACAGCCTAGAACGACAACGACTACAACACAGCCTCTAACAATAACAACAACTACAACACAGCCTCTAACAACAACTACAACACCGTCTCTAACGACAACTACAACACAGCCTCTAACGACAACTACAACACCGTCTCTAACGACAACTACAACACAGCCTCTAACAACATCAACTACAACACAGCCTCTAACAATAACAACAACAACTACAACACAGCCTCTAACAATAACAACTACAACACAGCCTCTAACAATAACAACAACAACTACAACACAGCCTCTAACAACAACAACTACAACACAGCCTCTAACAACAACAACTACAACACAGCCTCTAACAACAACTACAACACAGCCTCTAACTACAACAACTACAACACAGCCCCTAACAATAACAACTACAACACAGCCCCTAACAATAACAACTACAACACAGCCTTTAACAATAACAACTACAACACAGCCTCTAACAACAACTACAACACCGTCTCTAACGACAACTACAACACAGCCTCTAACGACAACAACTACAACACCGTCTCTAACGACAACTACAACACAGCCTCTAACAACATCAACTACAACACAGCCTCTAACAATAACAACAACAACACAGCCTCTAACAATAACAACAACTACAACACAGCCTCTAACGACAACTACAACACAGCCTCTAACAATAACAACAACAACACAGCCTCTAACAATAACAACAACAACTACAACACAGCCTCTAACAACAACAACTACAACACAGCCTCTAACAATAACAACTACAACACAGCCTCTAACAATAACAACAACTACAACACAGCCTCTAACAACAACTACAACACAGCCTCTAACAACAACAACTACAACACAGCCCCTAACAATAACAACTACAACACAGCCTCTAACAACTACAACACAGCCTCTAACAATAACTACAACACAGCCTCTAACTACAACTACAACACAGCCCCTAACAATAACAACTACAACACAGCCCCTAACAATAACAACTACAACACAGCCTCTAACAATAACAACTACAACACAGCCTCTAACAATAACAACTACAACACAGCCTCTAACAATAACAACGACTACAACACAGCCTCTAACAATAACAACTACAACACAGCCTCTAACAACAACGACTACAACACAGCCTCTAACAACAACTACAACTACAACACAGCCTCTAACAATAACAACAACTACAACACAGCCTCTAACAATAACAACTACAACACAGCCTCTAACAACAACGACTACAACACAGCCTCTAACAACAACTACAACACAGCCTCTAACGACAACTACAACACAGCCTCTAACGACAACTACAACACCGCCTCTAACGACAACTACAACACAGCCTCTAACAACAACAACACAGCCTCTAACAACAACTACAACACAGCCTCTAACGACAACTACAACACAGCCTCTAACAACTACAACACAGCCTCTAACTACAACACAGCCTCTAACAACAACACCGTCTCTAACAACAACAACAACACAGCCTCTAACAACAACTACAACACAGCCTCTAACAACAACTACAACACAGCCTCTAACAACAACACCGTCTCTAACAACAACACAGCCTCTAACAACAACTACAACACAGCCTCTAACAATAACAACTACAACACAGCCTCTAACAACAACAACAACACAGCCTCTAACAACAACAACTACAACACAGCCTCTAACAACAACTACAACACAGCCTCTAACAACTACAACACAGCCTCTAACAACACAGCCTCTAACTACAACTACAACACAGCCTCTAACGACAACTACAACACAGCCTCTAACAATAACAACTACAACACAGCCTCTAACTACAACTACAACACAGCCTCTAACGACAACTACTACAACACCACCTCTAACTACAACACAGCCTCTAACAACAACTACAACACAGCCTCTAACGACAACAACTACAACACAGCCTCTAACTACAACTACAACACAGCCTCTAACGACAACTACTACAACACAGCCACTAACGACAACTACTACAACACAGCCTCTAACTACAACTACAACACAGCCTCTAACAATAACAACAACTACAACACAGCATCTAACTACAACTACAACACCACCTCTAACAATAACAACAACACCGCCTCTAACGACAACAACTACAACACCGTCTCTAACAACTACAACACCGTCTCTAACAACAACTACAACACCGCCACTAATAACAACAACGACGACGACAACAACAACGATGGGGGTCATAGGAACAGTTAATGGGGTAATTTATAATTCACTTTTGTTACATTGGAGTGCCTTGATTCCTCCAAAGTATGCCAGGAAACAGACACGACCAAATGAACAAAAATAATGTATGGTGTTCTGTTGCTTGAAATAATTTGGAGGAATCGGTTGCTCCAGATTTACCAACGCTGCACTTCCACCTTAATGGGGTAGGCCTAGTACAGTGTTGTTAAAATTTGGAGCAACCGATTCCTCCAAACTATTCCAAGCAACAGAACACCATTATTTTTGTTCATTTCATCTTGTTTCCTGGCATACTTTGGAGGAATCAAGGCACTCCAGATTTACCAACACTGCCTTTCCATCTTAAGTCTCCCTCCCTCCCAAAGCCATTTTATTATTATTATTATTATTATTTTTATTATTATTATTATTATTATTATTATTATTATTATTATTTTTTTTTTTTTTTTTTGGGGGGGGGTCCAGGTCGCGTCTATGAGTGAATATACAGGAAACATTTATTATTTGCCTTTGAGGGTGAATAGGCTAGGCTAATTGAATGGCTTCTGATTTCTCCAAACTAGCCTATGCCAAGAAACAAACAGACAGACAGACGAGTTGGGTAGGCTAGGCTATACGAATGTGGGCTTTGTTTTCTTGCATTAGTTAGGCTATACAGAAGCCCCGAAGACTCCAATTATTATTATTATTTACGCACAAGAAGCGACAGACCCGACCACCCCACCCCTCCCACCGGATCCCCAGAGGAGCTAAAATTACGATATTTATTGGGAACAAACGTAGATATATGCAAAAACCTCTACGCTACGCTCAGATCGATTGGAGTAGTCGACAAGATACCAATTTTCCCTTTTAAACACAGACGCTTAACGTAGCTTCTAGGGGTGAGTGAAGTGAGTTTTCCATACACTGCTACACACATACAAGAACAATGAATGAAACACGTGACAGTAGAGCGCCACAACACACCCAGTATACCCGGATGTAAACAAACAATATAGCGGCCCTCGGCATCATAGGCAACCCGGCGTGTTTGGAAGGGGAGGGTGAGGGAGTCAGAGAACCAACCCAGCCAGCCAGCCAGCCAGGGAGCAGTTACTCATATAGCCTAGCCCATCTCAAACTTAGGCTTTTTACTACACTCATGGCGACGACGTAGAGAGACAGAATGAACCTTTAAACACTCAAAAGTTATAACATCTCAATACACACCTCATCAATAACCTGCTTAGACCAAGAGGGAAATACACACAATTGTAGTACATTGGAGTGCCTTGATTTCTCCAATGTATGCCCGGAAACAGGACCAGATAAACAAAAGTAATGGTGACTCGTTGTTGCCTGGAAGAGTTTTGGAGGAATAGGTTGCTCCGGATTTACCAACAATGTACTTTCCCACTTAATGTCATGGTACTACACACAATGCAATAGTTATCACAGCCTAAATGCTACGAACGACGCTTCCCCAAACATTCCTAGGTGGTGGTGGTGGTGGTGGTGTTGTGTTTTAAAGTGGTAGTGTTACTTACTTACACCTCCACCACTACTACACCCTACCTACCTACCTACATCTTGATCCAGGCTATAGTCGTACTTGAAAAGCCACTGGTAGGCTACACCTCAAAAAAGAATGGGCCTTCAGTACCATCTGCTGGTGGAGTGGGGAATATAATATCTTACAAACACAAACAAGTACAGCCACAATCAAATAACCACCAACACTTTCCTTCCATCGTGCAAATAAATCAGTATCAATCAAAATATAACCATACATCTTACATCAACTCAACCCTCTCAATTATTATTATAAGGTGCTGCAAAATCCTACACGTGTTGTTCTTTATTACCAAGATATTTACTACGATGGAAGGAAAGTATCGTGTTTATCATTAGGCCCATTGTTTAGACTTTTTAAATACGTGTTATAGATAAATGTTGAATCAAAGCTCTGTAAGAATATGTTGGGTTGTCATTAGCCTTTAAGAAGTGACAGAACTCTTTGTGGTGACTAGGCCTAGGCTATACAGGTAGGCTACTAGGCTACTGTAAACACAATACAATAATGTAAATCTAATCCTGATAGGCTATTCGAAATGTTCATACTAGGCTACTGTAGTTGGTTCAATCATTGGGGTTGTTGTGTTCGATGCTTTGAGAGGAGGTTCAAAACGCTGTAGTACAAACTGAAACTTCGACGAAACTTCACGTTAGAATAAATCTGGTTCAACTTCAGCTAAGCATTCGCCACCCAACCTAACCTAAAGTCAGTCAGAGTTTGTTTGGTCTTTCGTGGTGACAGACTGGCTAAGCTACTGCTGCTGGTGGTGACTAAGATAATAATTTATTCTCTCGGCTCTCCAAAACTCCACAAGCGTTGCTGTACCTTAAGTAGCCAATTTTATACGATTCTGGCTATTGTTAGTTTAGACAGAGCTGTTCCAATATTATCTAGACCTTTTGTGGTGACTTCAATATTATTATTCTCTCGGCTCTCCAAAACTCCAAAGTGTTGCTGTAACATAAGTAGCCAATTTTGTAAGATTCTGGGTATTGTTAGTTTTAAGGTGTTAATTCTTTTTTGTTACATTGTAGTGCCTTGGTTCCTCCAAAGTATGCCAGGAAACAGGACCAGAAGAGCAAACATAATGGCGTTCTGTTGCTTGGAATAGTTTGGAGGATTCAGTTGCTCCAGATTTACCACCACAGAACTTCCCCCTTAAAAAGCTGCTCAAACATTAGCCTTTCCGTGATGACTGACCCCCCCCCCCCTTCACACTGTTACCATAGGTTACAGTACAGTAATTATTTTGTATGATTCTGGCAACTGTTGGTTAGAAAGAGCTGCTTTGATATTATATCCTTTAGGAGGTAATTCGCTTTTATTTCATTGAAGTGCCTTGATTCCTCCAAAGTGTGCCAGGAGACAGGACCATATGAACATAAATAATGGTGGCCTGTTGCTTGGAGGAATAATTTGCTCCATATTTACCAACACTGTACTTCCCCCTTAATAAGGAAGAAGTGTTTAAGAAGTAGCCTAGGCCTACAGTATGTGTGTTTTATCATGCCAGTTGTGTTTGTAGCCTATCGTGTTAATGGCTGGGTGTCTGGAATTCTGAGCAGATAACATAGGCCTACTCATTTTTACACTGTGTTTAGCTGATTGTATTGTCGAAACTTCTACCCTTCTTTGCCCTGTGTAGTCTAGTCTGTCACTATTAGTTTCAAATTACAAATGAAATTGAAAAGGATCGTATGGTCCGAATGGTGACCTGTACAATATATAGGTCAAAAATTGGGTCCAAAACAATCAAAAGTGTGGTACGAATAAATAAATTCTACACCTAGTATCAGCAGCCAGCAATTCAGTCTTAATCAACATCAATATTAATAAGGGTAGCCTAACTAACTACCGTATCAATATAATACACTAATCCTCATTAAGGTTGATACATTTTGCCAAGTAGGCTAATTAAGGGATCGTTAGCAGACTCACTGGGGTAATTAATAATCCAGTATTACATATCATCAGACACACAGGTTGGGTTATAGCAGAAGACTCCCTTGTCAACAAACCAAAACCAAGGCATAGGCTAAACAAAATCAGACTGTACAAAGCTTAAGGAGAAATGATGCACTTTTTGGCATTTTTGGAGATAATGATTCCTCCAAACCATTCTCAGTAACAGGCCACCATTATTTTCGTTCATCTGGTCCTGTTTCCTGGCATACTTTGGAGGAATTATGGTGTCAAAAAGACAATCTCCCTTAAGGTGGTATTTAATTCTTTTTTGGTACATTGGAGTGCCATGATTCCTCCAAAGTATGCTAGGAAACAGGACCAAAAGAGCAAAAATAATGGTGTTCTGTTGCTTGGAATAGTTTGGAGGATTCAGTTGCTCCAGATTTACCAACACAGAACCTTCCCCTTAAGAATTGACAGGTATGTACTGTGGTGATAGAGAGGTGGGACAGCAAGCACGAAGGAAATAAAAAAGAAAGGAGGGACAGGCTGGACCAAGTTGAAGAATTGAAAGAGGAGGAGCTGGGGGGGGAGGGAGAGATGATGATAGAAAGATGGAACAGCAAAATACGTAGGAAATAACCATATTAAACTCAGCTATTAAATGCATAAGGCTATTTTCCCATTTTCCGAGTGTGTTTACTGTTCACCCAAGCTTGGATAATGTGAGTTTATAGTGAATAGTGAAATAGGTAATGCAAAACTAAACTAAGAAACCGATATATATGTTAGTAGAGTGAATGGTTAGGATTTTACTGTTAACGGGTGATTTTTTTTTTTGGGGGGGTAAACTGGTGGGCTCCTGATTCCTCCAAACTATGCCACGAAACAACAGCACATCCCTCAGTAAAGTAACATTAAAGTCGTCTGTTTCCTGGCTGGCATAGTTTGGAGGAATTACAGATCTTTCAATTCACCAACATTAGAATCTCCCCTTAAACCAAGTTAGGATATGTTAGTACCGTGTAAATAGTGAAATGAGTCATGAAATTAAACCAAGGTAGATATATATATGCTTATAGTAACGAATGATAAAATAATGTTGAAAGTTATGAGTATATTTACCAAGGTAGATAATGCTTATAGTAACGAGATAAAATAATGTTGAAAGTGATGAGTATATTTACCAAGGTAGAAAATGGTCATAGTAACAAGATAAAATAATGTTGAAAGTGATGAGTATATTTACCAAGGTAGAAAATGCTCATAGTAACGAATGATAAAATAATGTTGAAAGTGATGAGTATATTTGCCAAGGTAGAAAATGCTTATAGTAACGAGAGATAAAATGATGTTGAAAGTGATGAGTATATTTACCAAGGTAGAAAATGCTTATAGTAACGAATGATAAAATAATGTTGAAAGTTATGGAATTGTGTATAAACCAAGGTAGAAAATGCTTATAGTAACGAATGATAAAATAATGTTGAAAGTGATGAGTATATTTACCAAGGTAGAAAATGCTTATAGTAACGAATGATAAAATAATGTTGTAAGTGATTGAATAGTGCATTAACCAAGGTAGAAAATGCTCATAGTAACGAATGATAAAATAATCTTATAGTAACGAATGATAAAATAATGTTGAAAGTGATGGCATAAGTTAAGTTAGTGTATATTTACAGCTTTGTGTATAAGCCTAATATTAAACCTGGGCTATAGTTACTTAGTAAATAGGTATGTATAGTATATATTATTATTATTACATAGTTATGATTTAATTTACTGACCTGTGTGTATGGCGAGGGCAGACAGAAGCAGCCACACCACTAAATAGGTGGCCATGGTAGTGGTGGTGTTGGTGTAAGGTGATGCTAGGAATTATCACCACACCTTTACTCCTCACAATATGATTTAGATAATTATTATGTTCACTGTATCACAAACCACTCAGCCTAATGGCCTGATAATACCCTAAATGGAAAGCTTTATTATTATTATTATTATTAAAGATTGATCACAAACCACTCAGCCTACTGGCCTCATAAAACCCTTATTATTATTATTGTGGTATTATTATTATTATTAAAAGATTTCAACGCAATGCAATATAACTAACTACGGTACACTTATTATTTAACACTTCTTTTCTTTTCTCAATTGGAATATCACACTAACACACACTGGATATAAATTATTTCACAAAGCCTTCGTCGACACTAATAATGAACAAAACACATTTTCCATTTTTCTTTTACAAATTTACACACAAGGCTTATTTATTTATCACACAAACTCATTCACATACACTGACAATGCTATTAGATTTATAAATATATATATATATATATATATTTTATTTTTTTTTTCTTTCAAAGAATAAAAACACCAAACACATTTTTCCTTGTTTCCGAAATACACACTATATATATATTATCTGTTACTTAATTCACCGTTATAACCACATGTAACGATCACCGAGGGGGATGTAACGCGTAACACTAACACACCATAACACGGGTAACACAAAATATAACACGAGAAATGATTGCATACATACATATAAGGTGAGATAGGAGTAACCCTTCCTCACTTAGCACTGGACCAAACCAGACTGATGGTGCCTGGTGATGCCTTCTTCAATCAGTGTTGCCAGGTCTCATACACCAAATTTCCCCAACTTCTACAGCATCAGAATCTCCCTTTTTACCTCAACGTCAACATCAGTATTTCCCTTTTTACCTCAACATCAGCATCCGAAAATCCCTTTTTATCTCAACTTCAGCACCCTTTTTACCTAAACTTCAACATCAAAATTTCCTTTTTTACCTCAACTAATATCTATCTATCTATATCTATCTATAGCTCTGACGCCTCGTTCCCTCCGAGAACTCTCCCCAAAGGAATGGCCACGACAGAAGTGCCTCCATGCAGTTCTCCCTGTTCTAACACTCCCTCCTTACTTGGTCAAGCCCTCCCCTGCCCCTCACGTTTCTCTCCTTTACATACTCTTCCACTCTGTTCTGCCATCTAACCGGCGGTCTGCCTCTCACACCAGGTCCCACAACTTCACTTCCATACACCTTCTTTACAAACTCCACATACACCATCTTTACAAACTCCACACCTTGCATTCTCTCTACATGTCCAAACCATCTCAATGTATTACGCTTCACTCTCTCAACCACTCCACATTCAATACCAATTGCTTTCTCACTCATACCACATCTCTCATTATTTATTTCTCCATCCCACCTAGTAAGTCCACATGCTCCTCTCAAGTAACTCATTTCCACTGCACCTATTCTAGACTGATGGTGCCTCAATTTCAACATCTAAATTTCTGTTTGTACCTCAACTTCAACATCAGAATTTCCCTTTTCACCTCAACTTCAGCATCAGAATTTCCCTTTTCACCTCAACTTCAGCATCAGAATTTCCCTTTTCACCTCAACTTCAACATCTAAATTTCCTTTTTTATCTCGTCTTCAGCAACAATTTTTTTCCTTTTACTTCAACTTCAACATAAGAATTTCCCTTTTTATCTCAACTTCAACATCAGTATTTCCCTTTTTACCTCAACTTCAACACCCTTGTTATTTACCTCGATCTCTTTTTACCTCAACTTCAACATCAAAATTTTCCTTTTTACCTCATCTTCAACATCAAAATTTCCCTTTTTACTTCAACTTCAACACCATCAAAATTTCCCTTTTTACCTTAACTTCAACATCAAAATTTTCCTTTTTACCCTGCTTACTCCTGAAAATAGTCGCACATTTTCATCTTCTTGATATTTAGTCTGGTAGAAATTTCTCCATTTACTCTTGAACAATCTTCATGTAATTTTCCCATGGGTATCTCTAATTTTCCAAATCTAAGGAAAATTCTCCATAATTGGCAACACGGAGACTGATGCCTTCTGCAGCTTCACGCCCTCGCTCCCTGCATCAAGGCTCAGTGGATAGTTTATCTTTCACACATTTTATGGAATTTACTCGTATTTTTGACCCATTTTTTAATTCCAATGCCAAATGCCTTATCTACTGTCCGTCATCTAATTCCCAAGCCATTATAATATGAGGGAACTCCATAATAAGCATATCTACTTTAGAAACGAGTCTATAATTCCTTCTTTCCCGCGGACCTCAACATGATGCTGACTTGACAATCTTTTTATATTTATTATACAGACTAGTGTGGTATTTACTAACCATAAAAAACAGTGTATATGCTAAGAAATACATACATATATACTATTTTAAAACATAATTAGGGCCAACAACACAAATAATTCTTAATATCATGAGTATCTTCACTTAATTTGGGTAGAATGGGTCAATTTGGGTGTCGTTAAAGCGTTCGATAGATTGTCAACAAATGTCACTTTGTAAATACGTCATTGGGAATTTCTCCATCACATAATTATTGTCCTCATTATATTGGATTTTGAGAGAGAGAGAGAGAGAGAGAGAGAGAAAGAGAGAGAGAGAGAGAGAGAGAGAGAGAGAGACAAAAAAAAGCATTGATGGAGATAAGAAAATGTTGAAGTAAGTAAATGAAGGAAAGAAATTAATGGAGATAATGAAAGCAAGAGTTGACATAGATTGACAGTGATGGTGATAAGGAAAGTGATGGAGATAAAGAAAGTGATAAGGAAAGTGATGGAGATAGTGATGGATATAGAGCGAGTGATAATGTTAGTGTTATTGGTGATGGTGATTCCTCCTGTTTCCTCCTGTCGACACAAATTCTCCAATGGCTCCGAGATTAATTTAATGATGGTTGCCTCTGTACAAGACGATACTCCCAGGTATGTGGTGGTGGGGGGGGGGGGTTCAAGGGATGTGGTATATGGTGTGGGGAAGGTCTGAGGGATGTGGTATGTAGGAAGGGGGGGGGAGGGTCTGAGGGATGTGGTATGTTGGGAGGGGGGGGGAGGGTCCGAGGTATGTTGTGGGGAGAGGGGGGGGGGGGGTCCTAGGTATGTTGTATGTGGTGGGGGGAGGGGGGGGGTCCGAGGTATGTTGTATGTGATGGGGGGAGGGGGGGGTCCGAGGTATGTTGTATGTGATGGGGGGAGGGGGGGGGGTCCAAGGTACAGCTGGTCACACTCCCGTGAGGCCCACCCAGCATTGTCAACGTTGGCCGAGATATTAACCCCAAAACACTAGTAGTGAGCTCTGCTTGCTCGAACCATTCACTGGTGGGAGGGAGAAGTAAGGAGGGATTTGAAGAGGGTGGGGGGGGGGTGCCTATACAAGAGAGGTGAGAAATGAGTAGAATCTTTAATAAATGTACGAAAATACACCCTGTTATCAATTATTTATATACCGACATTTGTGTCAATTATTAATATCATTAAAGGTAAGATTAACTTTTTAGTATTATGATGTAACACAAAAACAACCGTGGTAACATTATTCTATACTTTATTAATATTGTATTCAATGGTTATTATCAACCAGTAAACGTCGTGAAATACTTACACAATAACTGAATAAGAATCATGAACCAGAATGCTCTTTATTAAATGAAGCAAATGGGAATTAACATTTATGTTACATGTGGCAAGTGTTGATGTCACTAACACACTTCCATTTCCCCCGTCTCTTTGTTCCAGATTTGCAGATTATCATGCCCAAAATGCTTCTGATAAGGCCTTGTATACGTATAACCCGTGCTTCCCGTACACTTACCCTCCAGACGGACAGATGATGGCCTGCAGGTCGAGTAATGATGTGGCGGTAAGTTCTACTCTTTAATTAAGGGGAGATTCTCTCGTTGGTGAATTGGAAGGTCTCTGATTCCTCCAAACTATTCCATGACACAGATCCCCTATTAGTACCATTGAGGGCATCTGTTTCCTGGTATAGTTTGGAGTAATCAGTAGCCTTCAAATTCACCAATAAAAGAATCTCCCCTTAAAAACATGAAATAAAAAAATCCCACTGAGTACGTATTTAAGCTCTGACTGCTGAGCTTCGATGGGTGTATTACCAAAAAGAAACTTCAATGCTACAAAATTACGGATAGAAAAAGGAGTTTGATTGTGTCTAAAGATTACTGGTATTATTTTGTTTTATCTACAGGTTTGTCAAGCTGACGAGGGCTACATTAACATAGGAACTCAGGATTCAGCAACATTCTACTTTGACCCTACAAGTCAGAAATGGATTGTTTCATACTACAACCCAATAGGTGACAAGTAAGTTACCTTTGTATCCTCTATGGTATCTGAGAGCTTATGTACAATTACCTCATAAAGAGTAACAAGAAATATTTAATCCTTTAGAATCTAAATACTGTACAGTGTATGCTATTTTAAATGCCGTGTTTGTGCTAAAATATTCTTCTGTACTTGGTGTAAGTTCCCATTGTAATATAAAAAATGCTGTATCCTGTCCTGTATATTGTTTGTTGGATGTGTGTGTTTATATCTCATTTTTATATTTCAGACTGACCAATGTAACTTTGCAGTGCACCACTGATCAGAATGACACCTTGATCGTCTGGGGAGAAACTAAAGGAAATCACAGGAGTGTTTATGTAAGTAGCCTACACCTCTACATACAGTCATTTTAGAGCTGAGGTATACTTGAGATTTACAGCATGAAGTTGAAAAATATAACGACAATTTTTACAAAGGATATTAATCATGCACTAACATTATCCTCATTATTTATACTGACAAAACTTAATATTGTTAGAAAAAATGTGGCAATACTTAAAACATAACGTGTACATATTCGTAAGTGCTAAATAGTTCCCATTGATAGCACACTAATCCTATGATATTGTGATTTATACATTATACCGTTGTTAAGTATTTTCTTGTGCTAGCGTAGATTTTTGAAAGAGAACTAACCTGATAATTTGTTGTTGTCATTACCGTACTTCCAGAATATGACGTTGGTTTCCCGTTGTGCGTGTGTGGACGGCTGTGGCACCCCAATCCTCCCCAGGGGCATGTCGGTCGGATCCTTCATGCTGCTACTCCTGGTGATAGCTGTGGGGGTGTACCTGGTGGTGGGTTACCTGTACCGTCGGCTCATCATTGGGGCCAGGGGCATAGAGTTGCTTCCTCACATCAGTTTCTGGATGGATTTTCCGCTGCTTGTTCAGGTAAGTTCTTCAAAGATGTATTATACTATCATTACATTGGTGGCTACCTGTTCCCTTAAATTGTGCAAAGAATGACCATATCAACTAAATTAAGGCTCAGTTCAGCAATATTTTATGGAATAGCCTACCGTAGTTTGGAGGAATAGGTAAAATTTCCCATACCTTACATTTTCCTATTATAGTTAATTTCTTTACAGGATGGATTCTTCTTCCTGGTGAGATGTGGACCTCATGACATGACGTATGAGAGGATATGAGAGTAAGATCACCCATGCCAGCCTCTCCACTTGGTTCTTGCCATCACATGATCCATACACACTTGGCAGGGGTGTTAGCTCATTGCTGTGATACATTCCAATACTACTACTTATATTATAAACTACCAAAAAGATATTACCTGTGTTGTAATGATTAAAATTGTATGTTAATTCACCGTGCAGTCTAGTACTTTAGGTTAAAGGTTTCCCTCACTACGCCATTCATTACTCATACAATTTTTCACTTGTGCAGTCTTGAAATCGTATTGCCTCTCTACAATTATACGATCCCCAAGAAATCATCATTCCCTTCCCTAATATTCTGTCATCTGAATATGAAATGACTTGTGATTTCTACTAAAGTTATTTTTTGAATGCATAGTTACAGACGTACCAAGTTCCTAAAGCATTATCTCTTCTGTATCAATAATGCATGTAAGAATTAAACTTATCACTGCCTTCAAGGATACAGATACATGAAATAAGACTGTCCCACTATACTTTGAACCATCTTTCTCATGTATTATGCTTTCCTTAAGGGGGTATATAGCACATTGTTTTGGGTGGTAAATCTGGAGCAAATGATTCCTCCAAACTATTCCAGGCAACAGAATACCATTATTTTTCTTCATGTGGGTTTGTTTCCTGGCATACTTTGGAGGAATCAAGGCACTCCAATCTATGAAAAGTATACTATCCCCTTAGCTTGACTAGTATATATCCAAATTCTGTTGCTGTATGATATTCTAACTACATGTATATTGAAAGTACCTAGACAAATGGTACGGCACACATTATACCTCTTATGGGGAGAATCTCTAGCTTGTAATTGAAGAGCTATTACCAAGTCTTTCAAAACTGTGCCAGGAAATCGACAACCTCAGTGTTAGTAAAAGGGTAATTGTTTCCTGGCATAGTTTTGTGAATTATTTGATGCAGTACAGGACTTGACACGGCTATTTACTTCTACACAGCATGGCATTATTATTATTATGATCCTACTTTTACCAATACATAATTCAGTGACCTTCATTATACATATCATATTTGCTGATTCTGGTATACTTAGGTACCATAAAGCTGTATACTTTTGACAATCCTTCCCTCTGCTCATCACAATCAAAACCCACAATCAAACTACTTTTTTACAAATACCAGGCTTTCTTCTGTTGCGGTTAATTTTTCTTTTCTGTACCAATTTAAATTAAACTTATACCTGCATAATTTGATATACAGTAATTATAATTTCTTATAATGAAAATATATAGCGCTAAATAAAATAAATAATGTACTTACCTTTTCTGCCTAAAAATTGGTGTGATATTTGTAGGTATTAAACATTTTATCTTAAACTTTAACCATCACTATACAACCTGGTATGACACAACTATGGGTATGTGTTCTGGACAATATACATGTATTATATAACAATAAACCTTTTGTATTTTGCTATTTTAGTGTATTTATTTAATCACCAAACAGGGTATTCCATAGACCTTAGTTATTGACTAGTATTTTTTAATGGCCATCTGTTTATTCCTGTACGAACATTTGTAGTCACATGCAAGACTCGGAGTTTTTGAGGAAAAGACTTTGTCACTCAATTTGTATTGCAAAATAATATGAATGGAGTAACAAAGGGCCTCTTCCTCATAGTAGTAGTTACATTATACCTCCCTTAATTCCTCACTTTGATGAAAAATTTCCACACTGGTATATTTCTGATAATAATGGTCTTCTGTACTAATGTATATAATTATTTGTAATCCTCAACTAAAACATGAATGACTATTTTAAAAGGTCAGTTTTAAGATGAATGGTAAGGTTCATATTTAATTTACCATCAGCAAAATTTTTCCAAATTAAAATCACTCATTGTTTACAGTAAAACTTGACAATTTATAGCTACTGTGTTTAGTTACATTCCCTTTCTAAAAGTATGAGTCTTAGGGCGGTAGACAAGAACATATCGTCGGGTCGCGATGCTCGAGGTATGAAACCCATACATTTTATATGGCCATCGGGACCTGACGATATGGTCTTGTCTACGGCCCTAAGTCTAAGTAAGGGTGGTAGGCAAGAACATTCATGGTGTTAACAAAGGTGTGGTACCGATTACACGACACCATAGACACACTACAGAACCATCATTAATATTGTTGCTTATCACCCTCGATTACACGACACCATAGACACACTACAGAACCATCATTAATATTGTTGCTTATCACCCTCGATTACACGACACCATAGACACACTACAGAACCATCATTAATATTGTTGCCTATCACCCTCGATTACACGACACCATAGACACACTACAGAACCATCATTAATATTCTTGCCTATCACCCTCGATTACACGACACCATAGACACACTACAGAACCATCATTAATATTCTTGCCTATCACCCTCGATTACACGACACCATAGACACACTACAGAACCATCATTAATATTCTTGCCTATCACCCTCGATTACACGACACCATAGACACACTACAGAACCATCATTAATATTGTTGCCTATCACCCCCGATTACACGACACCATAGACACACTACAGAACCATCATTAATATTGTTGCCTATCACCCCCGATTACACGACACCATAGACACACTACAGAACCATCATTAATATTGTTGCCTATCACCCTAAGTCACCTAATGCAATCAACTTTACATCACCTCCACTTGTTTAAGGGAAAGTACAGTGTTGGTAAATCTGAAGTAAATGATTCCTCCAAACTATTCCAAGCAACAGAATATCAGTATTTTTGTTCATCTAGTCCTGTTTCCTGGCATACTTTGGAGGAATCAAGGCACTCCAATATAACAAAAGTGAATTACCCCCTTAACTTTAAATATTATCAACTACATCTGTATTACTACCGCTACTACTACTATCTACCATCACCAACTATCTCTCATTCTCTCTAAAACACAGCAAGAACATTGTTATCTACTGTATTACAACTCACTACTGCCATTAAGGTGGAAGTACAGTGTTGGTAAATCTGGAGCAACTGATTCCTCCAAACTATTCCAAGCAACAGATTTTTGTTCATATGGTCCTGTTTCCTGGCATACTTTGGAGGAATCATGGCACTCCAATGTACCAAAAGTGAATTACCCCATTAAGGTGGTAATTCCCTTTTAGTTAATAAAAATAATGGTGTTATGTTGCTTGGAATAGTTTGGAGGATTCAGTTGCTCCAATGGTGTTATGTTGCTTGGAATAGTTTGGAGGATTCAGTTGCTCCAATGGTGTTATGTTGCTTGGAATAGTTTGGAGGATTCAGTTGCTCCAGATTTACTAACACAGAACTTCCCCCTTAATTAACCGTCATGTAATCCTCACACAACATTCCCAGAGAAACTAACTTAAAATATGTGCCGTTTTGTAATACCTGTAAATACATATGTGCCTAGAAAAATAATATTGTACAGTCGGCAAAAATAGTATTGGAACTCCCTTATGGATAGTTAAAGTTAATTTCAATGTAAGGATCCTTCTAACACTATTTTTGCTGACTGTACATGAGATCAGATCAATCCTAAATATATTACACAGATTCAGGTACTTTATAAGTTCAGGACGGATTAAGTTATTTTTATATCGAGAAGGTTGTTTGGTTTTTTGGTTGGTTAGTTGTTTGTTGTGGATGCATTGGAGTCTACGTAACCTTATGAACAATGCAAGGAAACAGATCACCTACTTGTATATTGAAGTGTAGCTCTCCATTTCACCCAAAACAAATGTCTGCCTTAAGAAGAGAACTTACTTTTTGTAGTTTCGAAGGTTACAGATTAGCCAACCTATCCCAGGAAACAATTCACCCCAATGTTACTAATAGAATAGGGGGATCTGTTTCGTGACATGTTTTGGAGGGTTCAATAGCACTCAAATTTACCATCAAGAAGTTTGGAGTTGTTGTTGTTGAAGTTCCTCAAGCTGTCTGACTGAGCAGCCCCGAGCTCTTGAGGAAGGCTATGGCTTGAACCGGGCTTTCCCACAATGCCCTCAATGAGTGTATGTTGTGATGTTGGCGAGTGTCGTTGTGTGCGTTGCAGTAGAAGTTTGGAGTTTTCAATATCACTCCAATTTACCGTCAAGAAGTTCTCCCCTCAAGTTATACAGTAATCTAAGGGCTGGATGGATCTTCGTTTTGATCACCCTGAGTACCTCGTCCCTTGATGGTAATTTCACAACAGAGACAGTTTATGGTTGAACACTCCGGGGGGGCACAGGTACACAAGCAACTCTGACACTCACACAGCTGACTGTCACCGCAGAGGGAAGGACCACATGCGTCCCCACAGTGGGAATTCTCACAGCAGATGGGACTGGGACACTCCTGGCAAGATGAACAAGAGCCGACATCAAGGCACTCACACTCCTAAAAGATATACACAGATATGTACAGTACAGGTCCTGAGGAAACTGTAGAAGTGAAATAATGTCATGTAAAAAATGTCAATAAAAATATCATCCTCATAATTATTCTGTCTTCTTACAGTCACAGGTTTTCATTTGAATTTTTTAATCAACTATTTAATTATTCATCTATTTATCTATATTATACTGTACTACCATACACCCCAATCTTTAACAAGGTAACCATAAATAAATAATATACTTTACTATAAGGCAATTTTATATCCCTTGTATCTTAAAAGTGAAAAATATAACCTGATCAGTGGAGCAGTAGGTATCCATCAGTGAGGCACAGGAAAGTAAGGGTAAATCATACACGTGAAATAAGGCAAGTTGATTTCCCTTGTATCTTTAATGTGAAAATAAATACTCTAATCAGTTGAGAGGCACAGGAAGAGAGAGATTGAAGGGAGGGGGAAACACAAGTTGGATGGATTGATGGATAGATTGATGGATGTATGGATAAATGTACGGATAAATGGATAAAATAGACAGATAGATGGATGGATGTTAATGTACACGTGAATAATAACCTGATCTGTGGGGCAGTAAGTATCCATCAGCGAGGCACAGGAAGGTAAAGGTCCACAGTTACAACAAGCCTGAGCACAGTGAAGGCCCAGCTCAGCACAGTTACAGCAAGGTATGTCAGGGCATTGTCCACAACACACTCCTTTCTTTAGTAAACATTGTCTCACACTTAAACCTGTAAGTAGGAGTAATAAACCATCATTACCCACACACTCCTTTCTTCAGTAGTAAACATTGTCTCACACTTAAACCTGTAAGTTGTACAAGTATGAGTTATTAAACCACCATTACCCACACACTCCTTTCTTTAGTAAACATTGTCTCACACTTAAACCTGCAAGTATGAGTAATAAACCATCATTACCCACACACTCCTTTCTTTAGTAGTAAACATTGTCTCACACTTAAACCTGTAAGTATGAGTAATAAACCACCATTACCCACACCACACACTTCTTTCTTTAGTAGTAAACATTCACACTTAACCCTGCAATATGTACAATTATGAGTTATAATCCATTACCCACAAATTCCTTTCTTTAGTAAACATTGTCTCACACTTAAACCTGCAATATGTACAAGTATGAATTATAAACCACCATTACCCACACACTCCTTTCGTTAGTAAACATTGTCTCACACTTAACCCTGCAAGTATGAGTAATAAACCATCATTAACAACACACTCCTTTCTTTAGTAAACATTGTCTCACACTTAAACCTGCAATTTGTACAAGTATGAGCTATTAAATCACCATTACCCATGCCACACACTCCTTTCTTCAGTAGTAATCAATGTGTGGTTTGCAAGAACATTCATGGTTTTGACGTTGATGTGGTACCGGTACTATGGCTCTGTTGTTCGTCTGTGGAGTCGTCGCACCGGAAACACGCTATCATCATCATCAACACCACTATTATTCTCGCATATGGTGGCTCACTGTCTCACAATTAACACTGCAATATGTACAGTTACCAAAATATGAATTACGACAACTTTTGATTGAACATTAAGGACCCTGTGATCGTGTATGGGAATCGGAGGCTTCTGATTCCTCCTGACTATGCCACGAAACGGGCTTCTTCTATGTAGGTGGTGTTTCGTGACTGTGTTTAAAAGGACTCGTTTACCTCCAATTTTCTGACTACATCACAGGGTCCCTTAATTAAGTATATTTATGCCCAAGATTGTTTGTAGGGATCATAATTATGTAACTCAAAAGGAATGTATAATTATTTCCTTCTGTATATACATGTTTATGGTTCCTATAAATAGTTGTGGATGTTATTATAGTTGAATTTCCACCAAGATTTGTCGCAATTCAATTTTGGCAACTGTACAAGTATGAGTAATAAACAATTGTAATGAAAAACTGGAATTTGTATGGTAATAGTAAACAATCCTTTTAGTAAACAATAATTTAATCAAACAATCAGTCAATCAATCAACCAAATAATCAATCAATCAAACAATCAATCCATCAACCAAACAATCAATCAATCAACCAAACAATCAATTAATCAAACAATCTATCCATCCATCCATCAAACAATCAATTAATCAAACAATCAGTCAATCAACCAATCAATCCATCAACCAAACAATCAATTAACCAAACAAACAATCAATTAATCAAACAATCAGTCAATCAATCAACCAAACAATCTATCCATCCATCAATCAACCAAACAATCAATCAAACAATCAATTAATCAAACAATCTATCCATCAACCAAACAATCAGTCAATCAATCAACCAAACAATCAATCACTCAACCAAACAATCTATCCATCAACCAAACAATCAATCAATCAATCTTCCTTACCTACAACAATAAGGGCAACATATGCAGCAATAGCGATGCAGAATATTGCAGCGAGAGGCAAGGTGAAGGAGTCCGTGCCCGAGACTGAAACTTTGTCCACTTCCATGTTTTTATCCCCTGTAAAAGAAAGAGTAAAAAAAATACAGAAAAATATCATAAAACATAATTAAAATGCTCTCAAAGTAAATACAGTAATAACATAATAAAATACAATTAAAATGATCTATAATTCACACCTTAACTTATTCGGTATTTATTGAAAGAATTACCGTTTTGTAGCAGTGTTGCCAGATCCGGCTAGGTCCCAGTATTTTGCCCCGGTCATTTATTGTACTTTATCACGATTATTTCCCGGTAGTTTACCCAGGTTAGGTACCGGTAGTTTGCCCAGGTTAGGTCCCGGTAGTCTGATGCAGTCTAGGTTAGGTTAGGTCAGGTCAGGTAAGGTCAGGCTAATTTCAAAATGCCCCATTTGAATATGCCCTAACTTATAAATGGGGCATTTGCGGAGAAAATGCCATAGAAGAAAATAGTCTTAGAATGGTCTAAATAAGTGGGTAATGAAGGTAGAAAAACCGTACGCAATAACAGTAATTCATTCAATATTTACCATTTATTCTTGCTGGGGGTAAATTAACTCCAGGAAAAAAGATAGTCAGAAAATACAGAAAAATAATATAAAATACAATTAAAATGATCTATAATTCACACCTCAATTTATTCTTGCTGGGGGTGAATTAACTCCGGGAAAACTAGTACCCTGTAAAAGAGAGAGTAAGTAATTACAGTAATAACATAAAATACAATTAATTAAAATACTCGTCTCGAATTCATACCTCAATTTATTCTTGCTGGGGTTGAATTAACTCCTGGAAAAAAGATAGGGTATTTATTGAAAGAATTACCGTTTTGTTGCAGTGTTGCCAGATCCGGCTGGGTCCCAGTATTTTACCCCTGTCATTTATTGTACTTTACCACGATTATTTCCCGGTAGTTTGCCCAGGTTAGGTCACGGTAGTTTGCCTAGGTTAGGTCCCGGTAGTCTGATGCGGTCTAGGTTAGGTTAGGTTAGGTTAGGTCAGGTAAGGTCAGGCTAATTTCAAAATGCCCCATTTGAATATGCCCTATCTTGGAAATGGGGCATTTGCGGAGGAAATGCCATAGAAGAAAATAGTCTTAGAATGGTCTAAATAAGTGGGTAATGAAGGTAGAAAAACCGTACACAATAACGGTAATTCTTTCAATATTTACCTAAAATACAGAAAAATAATATAAAATACAATTAAAATGATCTATAATTCACACCTCAATTTATTCTTGCTGGGGGTGAATTAACTCCGGGAAAACTAGTACCCTGTAAAAGAGAGAGTAAGTAATTACAGTAATAACATAAAATACAATTAATTAAAATACTCGTCTCGAATTCATACCTCAATTTATTCGGTAAATATTGAATGAATTACCGTTATTGTGTACGGTTTTTCTACCTTCATTACCCACTTATTTAGACCATTCTAAGACTATTTTCTTCTATGGCATTTCCTCCACAAATGCCCCATTTCCAAGATAGGGCATATTCAAATGGGGCATTTTGAAATTAGCCTGACCTTACCTAACCTGACCTAACCTAACCTAGACCGCATCAGACTACCGGGACCTAACCTGGGCAGACTACCGGGACCTAACCTGGGCAAACTACCGTGAAATAACCGAGGTAAAGTACAGAAAATGACCGGGCCAAAGTACTGGGACCTAGCCGGATCTGGCAACACTGCTACAAAACGGTAATTTTTTCAATAAATACCTTAATATTTCCCGTTATATATACCATTATAGCTTAAATACTGAAACAAGTGTAAATAAATCACTCACACAGGAGGAATTAACATGAAGATATAAAAAAACTATTTATTATCGTTATTTATTTGGGTACTATTTATTATTGTCGTTATTTATTACATTACCAATTAAATACTGAAACAAGTGTAAATAAATCACTCAAATAATACCTTAAGAAGATATATAGTATAATTTAATTAATATAATATAAAAATGTATAATAATTCTAATACTTACCATACTGCTGCTACTGACATAAACATAAACATAAACAAATGATGATGATGATGACTGAGAGTGTAGCCTTTGCAACGGTACTCTCTCACTGTCAGAGAAGAAAACAAAAAAACAGCACCAAAGAATACATATATACACATCATACTTTCATCCTTTATATCCTATACAACCTGCTCGTCCCTATAATTATACTCATTTTCTCTTTAACCATACATGCATACCCTTTCCAGATATTCTTTCACACTCTCTATTATCACTGGACTGTACAGCTGCTCTCGTTCACTAAGACCTAGCAGCACTTTGGATGCCACTGTCGCTTCCACCATCTCACTCCATTTTCTCACTCCTAGTTCACTAATTACCACATTCAGCATGGTAGTTCTCTCTCGTTCATACTTATCACATACCATCAACACATGTTCTACTGTCTCATCTTCCCTACTCTCATACATCCCACACACCTTACTACCTTCATTACTCCATCTATATACTCTGTCATTCACCTCCAGTGACTTCGTTCTTGCCTTAAACATCAGCTCACTTCCCCAGCTACCATCATAGAACACTTCGATCACTCCTTGGTATGTCCTTAGAGGAGTACCAATCTAGCGTGCTCTTCTGACTTATGCCTCTCATCCATTCAGCCCTACCTATTTTTTGTATCCGTCTCTTAATCTCATTCATCCATTTCTCATCACTCCATCTGCCCCTTTCATCTAACATTGGGTACTGCATTCCACACTTTTCCATTCTCTTATCACACATCCTTCTCCACTTGGTGTACCGTCCTGTCCATTTATACCCCATCTGTCTTCATTCATTCCCTCTAGTCTAACCTTATATCTCAACACTCCTTTGGCTATCCTCTCCTCAAACGTACTCCATCCAGCGTCACCTCTTATTGCTTCCACACCTACATACTTGTTTGCACCTAATGCTGTTCTTCCTATCCTATTCTGTACTACTTCCAGTCTGTTCAAGTCATTCACTGTCCATGTCATAGTCTCCAGTCCATACATGAGTCCAGGTACAGCCATACCTTTCCATACACCACACACTACCTCATACTTATTGGCTCTACACCTTGCCACACTTCCTAGTCTTCCTACCCACTGGTTTGCTCTTGATAACCTATCAGTCTTTGTCCTATCACACCCTTTCTCATCCACAATTATTCCCAAGTATCTATACTCTTGTGTCCTTTCAATCACATTTTCACCCAGTCTTCACGTTCTACCTATATCCCGGTCATCCCCATTCACTACCAATACTTTTTTTTTTTTTTTTTCTATATTAAAAAAGATGGGGACTAAAGGCCACGGGCCAGCTCACTGTCCCCATCTGCATAATCGTTAGTGGGAGTGTCCAAAATCATGTCCAATTTCGTTCGAGATGCCTAGACACATTGCGTTTGAAGGAACATAAGTCGTAGTAAGGTGGAAAGATGGATGAAGGTAGAGTGTTCCAGAGTTGACCAGTTGTGTATATGAAAGACTGAGAGTACCGGTTAACTCTTGCATTAGGGAGTTGGACAGAAAAGGGGTGAGAACGAGAGGCTTGACGAGTGTTGCATGCTCTCCTGAGGGGAGGAAGCATACATTGAGAGAGTTCAGAAGAGCAATGTCCAGTGTAGTAGCGATAGAAGAGAGAAAGTGATGTAACATTGCGGCGAAGAGAGAGAGGTTGTAGTGAATCAGTAAGAGGAGAGTTGATGAGACGAAAAGCCTTTGATTCCACCTTGTCCAGGAGTGTTGTGAAGGTTGAGCCACCCCACACATGAGAGCCGTACTCCATACAGGGGCGGATGAGACCCCTGTAC
Organism: Petrolisthes cinctipes; assembly: GCA_033782935.1. Lineage (NCBI taxonomy): Eukaryota > Metazoa > Arthropoda > Malacostraca > Decapoda > Porcellanidae > Petrolisthes > Petrolisthes cinctipes. The sequence continues at coordinate 29,135 of JAWQEG010007566.1, forward strand.
AGAGACACCAACTGTGTGGGGGTGAAATAATCACGGAATCTGCGCAGCACACCCAACTTCTTTGAGGCGGTTTTAGCAAGAGAAGTAATGTGATCTCTCCAAGAGAGATTATGAGAGAAAGAGACTCCAAGAATATTAAGAGAGGGGGAAAGGTTAAGTTGTGTGTCATTGAAGGAGAGGGGATAGTCATCAGGAAGATTAGTACGAGTCGAAAGATGAAGGAACTGTGTTTTAGAGGCATTAAAAACAACAAGGTTCTCTCTGCCCCAGTTAGAGATGAGGGAAAGATCAGAAGTGAGGCGTGTTACTGCATCATCACGTGATGTGGAGAGAAGCTGCTGGGATGGACGGTTGTCATAGTGAGTGGAGTAGTGTAGGGTGGAATCATCAGCATAGGAGTGGATAGGGGAAGAGGTACAGGTAAGAAGGTCATTAATGAACAGGAGAAAGAGGGTGGGTGATAGAACAGAACCCTGAGGAACACCATTATTAATAGACTTGGAAGAAGAACAGTGACCGTCTACAACAGCAGCTATAGAACGGCCAGAAGGGAAATCAGAGATAAAGGTACAGAGAGAGGGATAGAAACCGAATGAGGGCAGTTTGGAGATTAAAGCTTTGTGCCAGACTCTATCAAAAGCTTTGGATATGTCGAGGGCAACAGTAAAAGTTTCACCAAAGTTCCGAAAAGAGGTTGACCATGAATCAGAAAGGAGGGATAGAAGATCGCCAGTAGAGCGTCCCTGACGGAAACCATACTGACCATCTGAAAGAAGGTGGTGACAAATAAGGTGCTTATGAATTTTGGAGTTAAGAACAGATTCGAAGACTTTAGATAGACATGAGGTCAAAGCAATGGGGTGATAGTTGGAGGGTTGGGAGCGGTCACCTTTCTTCGGAACAGGTTGGATCAGAGCAAACTTCCAGCTAGAAGGAAAAGTGTTAGATGATAGACATAGACGGAACAGTTTGCCTAGGCAGGGTGTCAGTATGGAAGCACAGTACTTGAGAACAACAGGAGGAATCCCATCAGGCCCGTACACCTTCCCAGTGTTAAGGCCAGAGAGGGCAGAAAATACTTCCTTTGAAGAGATTCTGATGACAGGCATAAGTAAGTCAGAGGGGGGTGGAGTTGGAGGAATAGAGCCGGAATCGTCCAGTGTGAAGTTAAAGGCAAAGGTTTGAGAGAAGAGTTCAGCTTTATCTGGTGAAGAGATGGCAACATTTCCATTAGGAAGGATGAGAGGAGGGAAAGAGGAAGAAGTAAAGTTACTGGAGAGATTTTTGGCTAGATGCCAGAAAGAACGAGAGGTGGAAGAGTTGGACAGATCATTGCACTAGGCACGGATGAAGGATTTTTTGGCTAGTCGGAGAACAGATTTGGCACGATTCCGGGCAGAAATATACAGAGCACGAGATTCATCAGTTTGAAGGCGTCGATACCGTCTGAAAGCTTCCTCCTTGTTGTGGACAGCAGTAGAACAAGCGTGATTAAACCACTCCCAAACTTGACATTAAAATCATTCCCATACTCTGTAACTACATCAAGTATTCTCTGCAGTGTCTCATCTGTCTCACTCAGAATCACAACATCATCTGCATACAACAAAATACTCAGTACATACTCCCCTACCTGAATCCCTAAACCTTCCTTCCTCACTCGTGCAGTTAGTTCCTCTGTATATAGACCAAACAACAATGGTGAAAGTACACATCCTTGCCTCACACCTCTCTTACTCTCCACCCACCCTGTCTCTAAATCACCCATACTGTACACTGCCCTGGTTTCCTTATACATACTCATTATAATATTCATTACCTTGCTACCAACTCCCACTCTCTCCAACACCTTGCCTAGCTTATACCTGTTAACTTTGTCATACGCCTTCTCAATGTGTAGTAATGCTAAGTAAACTTTCCTGTTATCTTTCACCATTTTTTCAATAACTTCTCTCACTACGAACATATTATCCTCCCCTCTCCTATCTGTCCTAAAACCATTCTGTTCCTCTCCCATCACTTTATACCTCTCCACACTCTCTTTCAACCTTTCATTCAGGATCCCACAAAACACCTTTGATACTGTATCTGTTAGAGCTATAGGCCTATAGTTCCTAAGCTCCCTCTTACTCTTGTGTCCTCCCTTATGCAACACAGTCACTCTACTCTCATTCCACTTACTTGGCACTTTTTCCTCTACCCAGATTGCTGTGAATAGAGAGTAAAGGCCTTCTAATACTCCTTCCCCTCCCTCCTTGTAGAACTCATACGGAACCCCATCCCTGCCTGCTGCTTTACCTGCTTTCAGTTTCCCTACATACTTCCTAATCTCAGCTCTACTTATTTCATCATTCATATCCTCCTCTATTCTTGTTTCCAATTCAAACCTCACATCACTCCTGTCTTCTGCCTCATTCACACCACCTATTTCCTCCCAGAATTCCTTTATAGCATTCACCTTGTCCCTTGTGTCCCTCACTATGTTTCCTCCAACCACTAATTCATCCACTCTGATTCTCTCCTTCTGCTTCTCACCCCTTAAGAAGTCATACCACTCTTTACCACCTTCCTCTCCCTTGGCACGCAAACTCTCTACCACTTTCTTGTCATCCACAACTCTGGCTTTCCTGATCAGTTTTCTTACCTCCTTCTGTCTACGTTCATACTCCTTCCATGCCTCCTCATATGCTATTCTATCTTCCTCACTATTGCCTACATTTTTCCTTAGTCTTCTACAATGGTTGAGTCACAGTGTTGCCAGGTCTGCTTGACCAAATTCACCCAACTTCAATGTCAGAATTTCCCTTTTTACTTCAATAAGTCCCTGCTTACTCTTGAAGATAATCGTACATTTACCATCTTCTTGATATTTCCTTTGATAGAAAATGTTTCCCCATTTCTTCTTGAACAATCTTTATATAATTTCTCCCATTGGTATTACCCAATACCCATTTGCTCCTTATGTTGATTGGCGACACGGGGGCTCTGGCAGATCAACCCTGGCCCCCGCGCCCCAAAGTACCCCTGTCAACTATGCCGACGGGCGGTCAAGTGGGGCCAGCCGCCAGCGGGCCATCCAGTGCGATCGCTGCTGTGGAGTTTCCGAGAATGCAGGCTGGTATCATGTCAGCTGTGTTGGGGGCTTCAAACAGTGCTAATCTCTGCCTATCATCTGAGGAATATTGCTTTTGTAAGAAAGTATCTAGATACTAATACAACCAAGATGTTAATTCACAATCATGTTATTAGTAAATTAGACTAATGTAATTCTCTATATTATGGTCTACCAAATTACCTGCTACAAAAATTACAACTAATAATGAAAAGAGCAGCAAGATCAATAAAGACTTTACCGGTCCGTGCGAG
>JAWQEG010007566.1:37500-58463 GCA_033782935.1 Petrolisthes cinctipes
CTTAAGGACCGCTGCGATGAGCGTCACATCTAGTGACGGAGCGCGGCCCAGAAACTCCACACCAAAAAGTACGCAAATAAGTAAGTATTGAAGTTCAAGTTCAAGTTCAGGGTCCCGCAGAGGGCCACTCATGGGCGGCATAATATGCGGGGGTTGTGCGGGGGATTTAGGGATCCAGGGCAGGATTAGGAAGAGGGTTAGGATAAGGGAGGATTGGGTCAGGGACTGTGGGTTGAGGATTAGGATTGGGGAGGTAATGATTGGTGATCCTATTTCTAAACGTGTCAAGAGTGGGGCTATTAACTACGTGAGATGGGAGATGATTCCACTCTTGGATGCTGCGGGGAAAGAATGAGTGCCTAAATATATCAGTGCTTGTCTGGTATATATGGTATTTTAAGTTGTGGCTGCCTCTAGTGGATCGTATACTTGTAGGGTGTAGATATGTGTCTTTGTCTATGTCAACTAACTTGTTTGTGATTTTGTATATCATCTGTTGTCTGTGTATCTGTCTTCGTGTTACTAATGGGTCTAGTTTTGTGTCTTGTTTAAGCAAAGTGACTGATGTAGTGTGTCTGTAATCACGTCTGGCCCATCTTGCAGTCTTGTTTTGTATGGACTCTAATTTATTGATATTATTGTAAGTGTGTGGGTCCCAGACGGTGTCGCAATAATCTAAATGTGGCCGAACGAAAGTGTTATAAGCAATAATTTTGGTGTTTGTGTTACACCTGCTGAGGTTCCTGCGCAAGAACCCCAGGACCCTACTAGCTTTAGCCCTGATGCTACCTATGTGTGTGTTCCACCTCATGTCCGCTGAGATGTGGACGCCCAAGTATTTGTGGGAAGTGACTGTGTTGAGGTTGGTGTTGTGTAGTTGGTATGTATATGGAATGACATTATGGGCACGGGTAAAACGGATGTGATGGCATTTGTCTGGTCTAAATGTCATCTGCCACTTGACTTCCCAGTCTTCAAGTGCAGTTAGGTCGTCCTGTAGTCGAAGGCAGTCATTCCTATCTTTAATTGGTCTGTAAACTAAGCTATCGTCTGCAAAGAGTTTAGTGGCAGAGGAAAGTGAAAGTGGGAGGTCATTAATGTATGAAAGGAAGAGAAGGGGACCCAGGACAGTGCCCTGGGGTACCCCAGAGGTCACAGGAACAGATGGTGACTGACTACCGTCAAGAACTACACGTTGCTTTCTGGTAGTCAAGAACGTTCTAATCCAGTGAAGAAGTTGTCCCTGTATGCCATAGAATTCTAATTTGTGTAGTAGTCTTTGGTGAGGGACTTTGTCGAAGGCTTTGGCAAAGTCTAATACTATGGCGTCAACCTGTCTGATTTTTGTGTCATTGAGGGACTGCAAGATGTCATGAGTAGTTACCAGTAGCTGCGTCTCACACGAGCGTTTAGGCCGAAAACCGTGTTGATTGTCAGTCAGTATATTTTGCCTATCAAAGTGGTCCATTATGTGTCTATGAATAATGTGTTCTAAAATTTTGCAGGGGACTGAGGTAAGTGAAATAGGTCTATAATTAATGGGAAGGGTTCTGTCTCCGGATTTAAAATTTGGGGTCACATTTGCCAAAAGCCAGTCTTGAGGGAGTTCACCGGTCTGTAAAGTCTGTGAGAATATAACCTGCAGGACAGGGGCAAGAACGCTAGCGTTAGTCCTCAATATCCTGCAGGGTATATTGTCTGGTCCAGTCGCTTTGTGTATGTCTACCTCAGATAAGAGTTTCTCAATTCCTTGGGTGTTTATATGAATGGGAGGGATAGGTGGGTGTGATGGTGTTGGCATGTCTGGTAAGTGTTCATGTTCATGGGTAAAAACGGACTGGAATTGTGTGTTAAGGGCGTTGGCTTTGTCTTGTGGGTGTGTAACCAAAGAATTGTTGTGTAGTAATGTTGTAATACCGGTCCAGTCTTGTTTGCGTGCTTTAAAAAAGCTGAAGAATTTTTTGTGGTTTTGTGTGTTGTCTGCGAGGAAAGTGGATGTGTATTTAGTTTCTGCTTGTTTAGTTTCTTTCTGTAGTGTTTTCTGTATATTTTTGTATTCTAACCAGTGTTCTGTATCGTTGTATCGTTTTGCTCTGTTGTATGCCTTTACCTTGTTTCTGTGTAGTCTTTTTAATTGTCTATTGTACCATGGTAATGACCGGTTATGTGTAATGGTTTTCGTGGGTATGTGCTTGTCCATTGTGTCACGTATAAAGTCACGAAGTTTGGTCCAGTTTGTTTCCACAGAACTGGCCATTGGGTCTGAGTCAAGGAACGAGTCACGAAATTCAACTAAGTCTTGGGTAATGCCACCAAGTATGCACCAAGAAACTTTTTAATTCAATATTGGAGTAAATGAGTCCTTCAAATATTGCCATGGAACACCCTCTACATGGAAGGAGCTTATTTTGTGGCATGGTCAGGAGGAATTAGAAGCCCTCTAATTTCCATACACGATCACACACAGTTGTGACTTTAGAAGTACCGTTGTAAAGGTGAACAACAAGTCAACAAAATTAACAACATATGTACATCACAGAGCTATAAACATAGAGCGCTGAACCCTGTGTTATTAGATAGGGGAGGAGTGTCACAACAGGCGAGCGCTCTATTGTATAGATACTTGCCCATTGAACTCCCGTACGTACTTGTATAGTATGTTTCTTTCCACAGTTATTGACATTTCCCTGATTTGTAAAGCATTGTATCTTGTTATCTAATTATAAAGGTTTTGTTAAATCAATTAACAAGGCTGAGATAATGTCCATACGGAAAATTATGCAAAGAAATTAAACTTAAACTGGTTTATTAAACAAGACAAATATATATAACAGTAATCTGTCTCCCTCTCCCTCCACTTACCTTACATACATACATACATATTACTCTAGTGTGACAAACATACATATTACTCTAGTGTGACATACATACATATTATTCTAGTATGATATATATACATACATATTAATTATTCTAGTGTAACATACATACATATTACTCTAGTGTGAAATACATACATACATACATACATATTACTCTAGTGTGACATACATACATACATATTACTCTAGTGTGACATACATAGATACATATTACTCTAGTGTGACATACATACATACACACATATTCTAGTGTGACATGCATACATACACACATATTACTCTAGTGTGACATACATACATACATACATACTGAACAATGTGAACATAAAATACTGATCATAATAGAGATTAAGTACGTTGTATATATATATTATAAGAAGGTGACTGTGGATGAGAGCCAACGATAGTTTTGTTTATCTAACTAATTTCACCTATTAACCGAAATGTATTTATATTTAATCAGCCATTCACTGATATATCGGTTAAAGAAATACTTATTCATATATTGTGAGTCTCTATAATGTAGTTAATATACCATATCATCAATAAAAGACCGAATAAATGAAATAATATCTTACCCTGGCATAAGCTACCAGGCTGGCGGGTTGAGGGGATGGGCAAGTATCATGGCCGCCAACCCACTTCCGGTAGCGACACGCCAGGGGGGGGGGGGGTTAAGCGCTCTATATGTGACCTGGAACGACCATCTTCAAGAATAAACAATGAAATATTTAGGTAAAAAGGGAAGGTATTTATTGAAAGAATTACCGTTTTGTAGCAGTGTTGCCAGATCCGGCTAGGTCCCAGTATTTTGCCCCGGTCATTTATTGTACTTTACCACGGTTATTTCCCGGTAGTTTGCCCAGGTTAGGTCACGGTAGTCTGATGCGGTCTAGGTTAGGTTAGGTTAGGTCAGGTAAGGTCAGGCTAATTTCAAAATGCCCCATTTGAATATGCCCTATCTTGGAAATGGGGCATTTGAGGAAGAAAAACCATAGAAGAAAATAGTCTTAGAATGGTCTAAATAAGTGGGTAATGAAGGTAGAAAAACCTTACACAATAACGGTAATTCATCCAATATTTACCCATTTTTTCCGAGTTTATTAAGGTAAATATTGAAAGAATTACTGTTTTTGGGTACGGTTTTTCTACCTTCATTACCCACTATTTTGGACCATTCTAAGACTATTTTCTTCTATGGCATTTCCTCCACAAATGCCCCGTTTCCAAGATAGGGCATATTCAAATGGGGCATTTTGAAATTAGCCTGACCTAACCTAACCTAACCTAACCTAACCTGACCTAACCTAACCTAACCTAACCTAACCTAACCTAACCTAACCTAACCTAACCTAACCTAACCTAACCTAACCTAACCTAACCTAACCTAACCTAACCTAACCTGACCTGACCTTACCTAACCTAACCTGACCTTACCTAACCTAACCTAACCTGACCTAACCTAACCTAACCTAACCTAACCTGACCTAACCTGACCTAACCTAACCTAGACCTAACCTAACCTGACCTAACCTGACCTAACCTAACCTAACCTAACCTGACCTGACCTGACCTAACCTAACCTAGACCGCATCAGACTACCGTGACCTAACCTGGGCAAACTACCGGGAAATAACCGTGGTAAAGTACAATAAATGACTGGGGCAAAATACTGGGACCCAGCCGGATCTGGCAACACTGCTACAAAACGGTAATTCTTTCAATAAATACCGGAAATTCTGATGCGGTTGAAGTTGACGGGAAATTTCAGAAGACGAAGAAGGGAATAACTATTATTTTTGTTTTTTTTATAGTAATGGCAGGGAAGGCGTGGAAGGAAGCAGCCTCTCTTTTGATTATCGGAAAGGCATTGCAACTTGGTACAAAAAAGGTAATGGGGGGTTATGATATCTGGTAAGTGAAGTGATAATGAAGTGATGTCGGGTTAATGAAGTGATGTTGGGTTAATGAAGTGATATTAATTAAAAGGTAGGCCTAACGTATTATGATATCGGGTTAATGAAGTGATGTTGGGTTAATGAAGTGATAATGAAGTGATGTTGGGTTAATGAAGTGATGTTGGGTTAATGAAGTGATATTAATTAAACGGTATTGGAGTAGGCCTAACGTATTATGATATCGGGTTAATAAAGTGATATTAATTAAAAGGTAAGCGAGTAGGCATATATATATATATAATTATCGGGTTAATGAAGTGATATTAATTAAAGGGGGAAGTACGGTGTAGGTAGTATATGATATCGGTTTAATGAAGTGATATTAATTAAGAGGTAAATTTACAGAAGAACTGGGTTCACTATATTGTATATTTTAGAATCATTACCCACTATTTTAGACCATTCTAACACACTTTTCATCTATGGTGTTTCTCTTGGAGATGGCCCGTTTTCGAAATATGCCCCGTTTTACAAACATAATTTGGAAATTAGTCTGACCTAACCTAACCTAAACCACAGAAGACAACCGGGACCTAACCTGGGCAAACTACCGGGACCTAACCTGGGCAAACTACCGGGATATAACCGGTGTAAACTATCATAAAGTGACTGTGGCAAATTTTCAGGACCTAGCTGGATGTGGTAACACTGCGCGATCCTAGCCAAAAACCCAGTTATTCTGTAATAATACCAATTAAGATATCAGGTTGATTAAGTGATATTAATTAAAGGGAGAAGTACGGTGTTGGTAAATCTGGAGCAACTGATTCCTCCAAACTATTCCAAGCAACAGAACACCATTATATTTGTTCATCTGGTCCTGTTGTTTCATGGCATATTTTGGAGGAATCAAGGCACTCCAATGTAACAAAAGTGAATTACCCCTATAAGGACCCTGTGATCGTGTATGAAAAATAAATAAATGCCTCTGATTCCTCCAAACTATGCCACGAAACAAGCTCCTTCCATATAGATGTGTGTGTGTGTGTGTGTGTGTGTGTTTCGTGGCAATATTTGAAGGACTCGTATAACTTCAATTTTTTTAACTATTACATCACACACAGGGTCCCATAATAGAGATTCTGTTTCGTGGTTTTGTTGAGAGGAATCAGTAGGTCTCCGACAAAATAATATTCCTTTTAAGAGGGTGCGGGAATAAGGGGGACTGGCTTGGGGGGTGCGGTAATAGGGGGACAGGCTTGGGGGGGGGGGAGTTTGGGGTGTGTGGGAATAGGGGGACAGGCTTGGGGGGGGTAGAAAGCCTGTCCCCTATTCCTGCACCCCCCTCCCCCCTCCCCCCAAGCCTGTCCCTCTACTCCCGCACCACCCAAACCCCCCCCCCTAAGCCTGTCCCCCTACTCCCGCACCACCCAAACCCCCCCCCCCAAGCCTGTCCCCCTACTCCCGCACCCCCTGAAACCCCCCCCAAGCCTGTCCCCCTACTCCCGCACTACCCAAAAAACCCCCCCCAAGCCTGTCCCCCTACTCCCGCACCCCCTTAATGTGACTTTCATAATGTTTTACTACTCTATGTAACTTCTCATAGACATCAGTAAACTTTTTTTTCAGTCATGTGAGGGACCCGGTGTGGTTAATGCTGATTACCGAGTCGTCTTTCTCAAACGCAGCACAAAAAATTCGTTTCTGCCAAATATGTATGTGTTCCCAGGTGAGCATCAGAACACGTGGATAGTGTTGGTTTATTTAGGGTTTGGGAGAAGTGTCTTGCATTAATATGTAACATTCATATAGTTACAGTTTAAGGTGGTAATTCTTTTTTGGTACATTGGAGTGCCTTGATTCCTCCAAAGCATGCTAGGAAACAGGACCAGAAGAGCAAAAATAATGGTGTTCTGTTGCTTGGAATAGTTTGGAGGATTCAGTTGCTCCAGATTTACCAACTCACAACTTCCCCCTTAATGTCATGTTATTGCCAAGTTGAATTACTGTCAAAATAAAAGTTAAATGAGAGCATCAACATTGGCATTCCGTTAATACATCAATTACATCAAAAGACAATATTTTTCCTATTTATACAGTAAATATATATTGTAATGTACAAATATTTTTTGGTACCAGGTGGAGCAGTTGAATCTTCTGACTTCTCCTCTGCCTGGCTTGATGTATTCAACAAGTGTGGCTACTCAGAATCTAAGCTTAAAGAAATAAGGTGGGAATATTTTGTGAAAGAAAATATTGTCTTTATTGAGATATATAGCTGCAAATTGTTTATTGAAGAAGTATATACTCTATTGATAATAATATTTTTAGTCTTCTTAGTAGTGAATTATAAATGTCAACGGCTGACATTGTAAAGGCCAACCATGATTGGTCAATGCTAACCGTCCACACACACCCAGTGAAGAATAAACCTATTGATATTATATTCCTGTGGAGGTTTCCCATCTGAAATAAACAACATCTTTGGTTTAGTTTGAGCCAGGCAAATCCAGATGTGTTTGTCTTTGTGTATACTGAACAGAACTGATGCTCCTCCACCAAGACTATACAAGGACAAACCAGACCACTTCATCATGCCAGAGTTAGGGTTTAGGATTGCTGCCATTCGGGAAACATTTGAGGAGAGTGGAATACTTCTAGCTAAGCATCTTCCTGACAACTTTCTCGCCCCAGACGACATCAACGAGTGGAGGGACATCATTTACAACGATGCCTCTCAGGTGAGTTTTGTGTCTATCAGTAGGTTTCAGATTCAAGGGAAAACCAGAGTGATGAAATAGAAACCTTTGTTATTTTAGAAGAAACTATTTACAGTATTCTGAACTATTTTTAGTGTTACATTTAGAATCTATATTGTGCAAATAATTACTATACTGTATATTCAAGGGGGTATATAGCACATTATTTTGGGTGGTAAATCTGGAGCAATCGATTCCTCCAAACTATTCCAGGCAACAGGATACCATTATCTATCTTCAACTGGGCCTGTTTCTTGGCATACTTAGGAGGAGGAATCAAGGCACTCCAATCTGTCAATAGTATACTATCCCCTTAATGCTGTATGTTGGTTGACCATTTCACTTTGTATGGTTCTTTGGGTCGATTCCACAGTCGTTTGTAGTGGTTTGTAAGCACTCAAACGAAAGAATCTTAGCCGTGTAAATGACATATGGCTGAATAATTTAATGAATTTGATGAATAAACAATGCAATGATCATCAATATCTAACTGTTTGGTAGATTTTGTGAATGTGGATTCTTAGCTTTTGGAAAATAATGAAGCCTTACAAGTGTGGTTGGTTGGGAAGCTAACAAACGAATACGACTGTGGAATTGACCCCTTTTTTTTTTAATCCTAATCCCTTGTCCTTTCATATACAGTTTGTGAAACTTTTCCAAGAGGTTGGAGGCTGCCCGGCTGTGTGGGATTTATACGAGTGGATAAGTTACCTCACCCCAACACACATGGGAACCCGTAGATATAACACAGCCTTCTATATCACATTTATGGACAAACTTCCCAAGGTGGTGTTGGACGACACGGAGATGTCAGGGCTCCAGGTAATAACATTTTTCCGTTCTGTACAGTCGGCGAAAAAAAGTATTGAAATTAACTAAAACCATCCATAGGGGAGTTCCAATACTTTTTTTTTTTTGCCGACTGTACATAGGAAAGCGCTCTACCAAAATAGTAACAAATTTTACCACCATAATTATGTCATAGGTTTGAAATAGTTACTGAGGCTTGTATCATTAATATCTCCGTTTTGTGTATCTTCTTTTTCATTATCATCATTTTTTGTGTATTTTCTTTTTCATTATCATCATTTTTTGTGTATTTTCTTTTTCATTATCTCCATTTTGCATATATTCTTTTTCATTATCATTAATATTTCCGTTTTGTGTATTTTCTTTTTCATTATCATCATCATTTGCATATTTTATTTTTCATTATCGTCATTATCTCTGTTTTGTATATTTTCTTTTTCATAATTATCATCATTATCTCCATTTTGTGTATTTTCTTTTTCATTATTATCCCCGTTTTGCATCTTTTCCTTTACAATATACAATAGCTTTCTTCCACATCTCTCTGTTCATCGGCAAATCTATCATGAGCGAGTCTTGTTTACCATCATTTGAATCCTACTGTACAGGTCTCTACCCCACAAAGCATCCTGGAGAAGTGGCACAAAGGGCATCTCGGTGTTGCCCCGCCCCAGTTATACGAGCTGCATCGACTCCTCAACTTTCCGCACTTTGATGACCTCAAGAAGTTTGCCGAGGAGCGAGGTAGGAAGGGGATAGACGAGTACTTTTTGGTCAGGATCTTGACCCCCGAGGGATTAGTCAGTGTGCTGCCAGGTAAGGGCCTTCGGTATAAGATAATAAATTTAGCGCATAAATTGAATAAATTTAGAGAATATGATGAATAACTTTAGTGCATTTGATGAATAACTTTAGCTCATGTGATGAATAACTTTAGCTCATGAGATGGATAAATTTAGCACATAAGATGAATAAATTTAGCGCATAAATCCTTTATACACAGGTTTGGTAAATCACTTATATATACAATAGGCCCTCAATATCAGATGATGAGAAACTTTAGCACTATCCTTTTAACACAGGCTCAGTAAATCCAGTTTGCACTAATAAACAAAAACAATCATCTCTCTCCCCCTCCCCCCAGGAGACGACCTGTACCCTACCGAGGTGGACTACCTTGGCGACAAACCACAGCTGGAGATGGACTCTAGCATGGAGGAACTGCGGAGGTCGGCCAGCAAACTCAATCGTATAGAAAGTCGTTCCAAGAGTGACATCAAGTTGGTTGTCAACATTGATCCTAGATATGGACACAAAAGACCGTTGATAGTTGCATAAAATTTGTATATATTTGCTCCTATTTAAAATGTATAGAAGAATATGTACAGTTAACCCAATTATTTTATGTACCGGTATTTGAGTGACATGTGATATGGTCAGTAAGTTTGAATGTTATAGATTCCTCCAAACTATGCCAGGAAATGAAAAACTTGTGTACAATAGTGGAACAGTGCATGTACTTTCCCCCCTTAACCTATTTTACACTAATAACATAACATACAGTAGTACAGTCGGCCTTAGGAATTCGTATACATCATTGTGACATGAAGGCTTCGTAACAACTATAAAATTTAGTATAGTAAAATCCGAACACCAAACTTTTCTAGTAATGCTATTTGGCTAATATTATAATCATCCAGCTGAACAATGCCTACAGTATGTGCAGAATAAAGACCCATTTCAGCCAATGCTCTGTGTACGTATTCCTGAGGCCAACTGTACATAACAATCCTGAGAGGTATATATTACAAGGTTAGTTCTGTACTAACTTTAGGGATAAAAACCTTAGAGTGTCTGGATTTATTGCTTCATAATTATACAGTAGAGCCTCCTTACAATATATTACAGATAGTGGGTCGTATTATTAAACTACTCTACTTCCTCGACGAACGGTTCTCCTCGTCGTCAAATTATTAAACTATTCTACTTCCTCGATGAACGGTTCTCCTTGTCGCCAAATAATTAAACTACTGGACTTGTACTTCGTCGACAAATTATTAAACTACTCTACTTCCTCGACGTCAAATTATTAAACTACTCTACTTCCTCGACGAATGATTCTCCTCGTAGCCAAATCCGTATCGCAAAAATTATTGGAACTAACCGACGAATACAACAATTCCCCGAAGAAGTAGTTTAACAGTACGACCCAGTGTGTGTTTTCATATATATATACAGGGCACACCACCTATCTCTTCCAATTATTTCCATTAATATTATATATATATTGTGTTTAGTTTTAATAAAGGCATTCTTAAACAAAGCTATAATGATATATATATACATGACAGTTTTCATTATTGTAAAAATTGAAACTGTGTAGGATTGTATGTCCCTTTGAGTAGAAGAAAGGAGAGATTCTTTTTTGTCGGTGATTTGGTTTGGTCTATGATTCCTCCAAACTATACTACAAAACAGATCCCCTATTAGTACCACTGAGGGCATCTGTTTTCTGGTACAGTTAGGAGGAATCGGTAGCCTTTCAATTTACCAACAAGAAAAATCTCCCTTAAGTCTGTGTGTGTGTATAGTGTGTGTTTAAGGGGATAAGTATACTATCCCCTTAAAGAGTTAATAAAGGTACAACAACACATGAAGTTACACAAATACAGGGCAAGTACAAACCAATAATACATAATTATAATAAAGTACAGTATTAATAAAAGAAGCAGAAAACATTACTCAGGTATAAGTGGCACAAAGTAATGATGTACAGTCACGGCACATAGTCCTTGACCTGGGTGTAAGGGTTAGTCTGGGCAAGGACTATTTACTGCGACTGTACTATAATGTGACTTAAGGAATCCCGTGATGTAGTAAGAAAATCGGAGGCTTCTGATTCCTCCTGACCATGCCACGAAACAAGCTCCTTACATATAGGTGTGTGTGTTTCGTGGCAATATTTGAAGGACTCTCATATCTACAATTTTCTGACTACATCACACACAGGGTCCCTTAAGACTAATATTATGAGTTATCTAACCATAATTGTTTCTAAGGAATTTAATGAGTCGGTATTTGCTATTTTTCATCATGCCTTTTGAGACTAATATGTATATAATTTTTCGTCCCTTTAAATCTAACATTACAATATTATCATAGTATGTATCTATAACTTTTTCCATCACAATGACCAATAAATGACAACGAAAATGAAGACACACAATTGCGATAATATAATGCACAGAATTTTTGTGATTTACAGAATATCTACAGACAAATTGCCGCTGAGAAAGACAAACAAGACTGACTGCCAAGTAAATAAAGTCGTGACGTGTGTGTGTGTGTGTGTGTGTGTGTGTGTGTGTGTGGTGTGTGTGTGTGTGTGTGTGTGTGTGTAAAAAAAAAAAAAAAGACTACCTGCTGCCAAAATCCCTCCCATTACCACCACGTCACAAAAACTTCACCAATAGTCCCTTGATATAAGATAATTAAATTTAGCACATAATTATATCCTTTTAACACAGGCTCAGTAAACCACTTATATATACCGTAGGCCCGTGATATAAGATGATTAAATTTAACTCACAATAATATACTCTACTGTTCACAACCCCTTCTCTTCCCCTAGACATAAACAAACCAGACACTGGAGTTGTAACACATTTGTTGGACTTCAATGATTGACTGAGTGTAAGATGAAGTTAGTGATGGATTTATTTATTATATATCCAGGGTAAACTGTACTAAAGTTTATGTAATCAGCCTTGAACTAAAAAATTGTTGACTGTGCGTGAAGATAGTAAGGGGGGTGAAGATAGTAAGGGGGAGTACGGGGGGGGGGGACGTCTCTTTATGGTCATTTTGAGGGCTACCCATTCCTCCAAACCATCCCAGGGAATAAATCACCTGAAGGGGTTAGTACTGTGTTGGTAAATCTGGAGCAACTGGTGATTCCTCCTAACTATATCAAGCAACAGGCCATCATTGTTATTTCTGTAAAGGGGAGATTCTTTTGTTGGTGAATTATGGAAGGTCTCTGATTCCTCCAAACTATTTTCTGGTATAGTTAGGAGGAATCAGTAGCCTTCCGATTTACCAACAACATAATCTCCCCTTAATCTGGTCCTGTTTCCTGGTATACTTTGGAGGAATTAGTAGCCCTCCAATTCACCAAAAAGAGCCCCACCCACCCCCACCCCACCCCAATGTTTACAAATGGGGGGGATCTATTCGGTGACACGGTTTGGAGGATTCGCCCCCAGAGAACTAAATTTACCGTGCAGACCTCCGCGGTGTGTGTCGTGTGGGGGGCGTCCAGTTCTCTGATCCTTGTCGTGCCTTAGATAAAAATCCCACTTTACCTAGGTAGAGAGAGGACGCCCCACCAACACACAGACACACAGACACACACATACACATACACACGATACTAATTTTGCCTCTCCACAACATCTCAAACACACACACACACATACACACATACACACGATACTAATTTTGCCATTCCACAACATCACACACACACACACATGATACTAATTCTGCCATTACACACACACACACACACACACACACACACACACACACACACACACACACACACACACACACACACACACACACACACACACACACACACACACACACACACACACACACACACACATGATACTAATTCTGCCATTCCACACACACACACACACACAGCCACAATAAACCATGTAACAAAACAGAACACCACTATGTTGACAATCTGATTACAGTACTACATGTTGACTCCCTTGTAAAAAAAATATGAAAACAAGGTAGAAGTTATAGAGAGAGGTGTCCATTTATGTGGTCAAGCGCGGATACCAGAAATGGGGAATATTTGCCGGCAACACAACTTAAGATTGTAACAACTGGAAGATAATAATAACTTTTAGTCACAAATCATCATACTGTACTGAAGTTGTGACCTTAGAAGAGTAATTACAGATTTACTATTATTTCTTAACAGTAAAATATATTTTCTAAACCGTGGGTATATTAATAAAATGTGTATAAGAATATACATTATATACAAAAAGCTAATGAATGTAGATACTTGTGTCAAAATGTATAATAATAATATGTACATGTAAAAAGTTTATAGTTGGATATTATGTATATAGATAATAATAAATGTAGATAAAATTCTTCATGAAATATATAGATAAAAATCTCACAAACTATATAATATTTTTTGTTTATCACCAGACCTACTCAGGAACCGTGTCAAAAATCAGCTGAGGAGACTAGAGTGTTCTGAACAAACCCAGTCATTAAGTAAAGTGAGATTATGTTGTTGGTGAATAGGAAGGTGTGTTGTGATTCCTCCAAACTATGCCATGAAACAGATCCCCTATTAGTACCATTGAGGGCGTCTGTTGTCCGGCATAACAAGGAAGACTGAAAAACAACAAACCAAATATAATGTTGTACAGTATTTCAGTCACTCGTACACAGTCTTACATTTCCCATATGTTTTAAACCCTCAAAACCAACAGTGTGTGTAAGAACTCGTGGCCAGTTGTATATACACCAGCCAAACACAGCAGAAAACACAATGAATAGGAAGCATTTGGTCTTACACAAACACCACACACTTGGAAACACTCGTGGCGGTATGCAAGAACGTTCATGGTGTTGACATTGGGGTGGTACAGTTGGACACAGGAATTGGTGGTACAGCCCAGGTGGAAGATGCTTGTCTCTCTCTTATAACCAGTGACTTTTGTCCGGTATTTGCTTATTGTCGATATCCCACATCATAGTTTCTGCCCCTGGTAAATCTTTTTGGTTGTTAAGGAATTTTATACCGGGAGGAGCTAAGCATTTACCACCTCAGCTGTACCACGAATTCCTGTGTCCAACTGTACCTATACGACGACTCCATAGATAGACAACAGAGCCATTGTCCCGGTACCAAGCCATCGTTAACACCACAAATGTTCTTGCATACGGCCTTCAGTCTCACACAAACACCTCGCGCTTGGACTTAGGTCTGGCACCAAACCCCAGGTCACTGGAGAATCGCGACCCTCCGTTTTCTCTCAGCAGCTTGGCTCGGCGGGACATGGTGACTGAACGCAGCAACTTCTCGTCCTCCTCGGCGACCCTGAAACTCTGCGTCACATTCTTCTCTTGCTTGGAGGTGTTGGCAAGACTCTCCGAAGGCTGGGTAAGGGGGGTAAGAGGGATAAGAGAGGTAAGGGGGGTGTCTTGGGTTGTTAAGGTGCAAGGAGTGACCATCCCAGTGAAGGATTTGGCTCGTAGTTTTGAGGACTTCTGTGACTCGTAAAGACTTTCGTGGCCGAGGTGTGAGTTGGAAATCATTAACCGAGTTCTGTGTTGATTAATAGTCAGTGAATCTTTATTGTGGTCTTCACTCGTGGCGGCGATATCATCAAGAGAATGGACAGAGTTGAGTTTTGAACCAGACCTGTATACTGACGACCCATCATCATCATCCCAGGAATCCACAGAGTCTCTACATTCCCCAGTGGTTGATTCATTGAGTATTACTACCTGTTGGGTGGTGTGGAGTCCTGTCTTTTCCACTCCACTCACACTGATGTTTATACTCTCCTTGGCTGTTTCCCGGAGCTCCAGGACGTGTTGGTGATCCGTCAGCTGTGTGGGATTGTTGACAGTGGTAGTGGTGGGGGTGGTGGTGGTGTTTGTGGTGGTGGTGGTGGTGTTTGTGGTGGTGGTGTTTGTGGTGGTGGTGTTTGACGGTGTTTGATCACTGGAGGTGGAAATTAATCTCTCTTGTAGAATCTCCATCTCACAGTGTTGATAGACTTCAGCCTCTCTGTGATAACTTAAATGATCCTCCCTCAGTGAAGTTCTCATGAAGCTCCTCCTCCCTCCTCCCTTCTTTGGAGACTCACGCAAGGACCCACAAGCAAAGGATCTAGCTTTGAGAAGGACCCTGGTACAAGTGGCCATATCCGACGAGATCCTGAAGGACTCTGGTCTGGCGCTGCGATCCCTGTTCCTGGCTGAGGGTGGGATGGACACTCTGGTACGAGATAGACTCCTTTCACATCCTTCACCTTCATCTGTACCAAAACTACCAAGACTAACACTCAATACTTGGTTAAGGCTGGACTCCTCATCATGATCAGTGTTGGATAAGTAACAACTACTCTTGGACTTGGTGCCACTCAGTATCTGATGGACTTGTATGTTATCCTCTGTTTGTGAGAGATAACAGGTGCTCTTGGACATGTGGCCACTAAGAGATGGATGAGTATTTATATCTTCATCTAATTGTGAGAGATAACAGGTGCTTTTGGAGAGGAACGAGTTTTCTAAATCACCACCATTTGGCCATTTGTTGACACCCAGTGATCTCTCTTGTGTATCAACAATAAAATCACTACTTCTCACTGAGCAAAGGTCCCCTAGACTTTCAGCCAAACCTTTCTTGGCTTGTATTCCTTCATCCTCCAGCTGGGACAGGTAGCAGGAACTCTTGGACAAACGGGAGGTCCTCAGTGAACCCCGGGTACTGGATGAAGGAGTAGGAGACGATGTTAGCGGAGACTCCTCATTGTTGATGGATATACTCACGTTGAAGTCGTCTGTGGTGGTGATGCTATACCGACGACACACCTTGTTGTTGTCAGTAGTGGTAGTGGTGGTGTTTGTGTTGATGGGAGAGCAGCTGGGGTTGTCAGTGTTGTTAATGGTGGTGGTGGAGCTGTAGTTGTCAGTGTTATTCATGGTGGTAGTGGTGGAGTTGTCAGTGTTGTAGGGGCTGTGGGGCGTAGAGGAGTTGGAGTGAGGGGTGGAGTAGGAGGAGGAGTGAGGGGTGGAGTAGGAGTTGGAGTGAGGGGTGGAGTAGGAGGAGGAGTGAGGGGTGGAGTAGGAGGAGGAGTGAGGGGTGGAGTAGGAGTAGGAGGGGTGAGGGGTGGAGTAGGAGAAAGAGGAGGAGGAGGATTTGCATGGGGTGTGTGCAAGAAGAGAGGAGGAGAAGGAGGAGAAGGAGCGAGAGGTATGGGCCAGGACAGGGGTACCAGAAATGGCCGAGGAAGAATGGTTAGTCAGCAGTGTATCAACATTAGGCTGCGACAGGGAACAGTGGTGAGAAGTAGCCCGTAGTGGTAAGGAGATTAGACTACGGTGTGACTGAGATGGTGAGTGGGTATGTGATCTTTGCAGGACCGGGGACTGGGGCCAAGGGGTAACGAGGAGAGTTGAGGGAGAACGAGATGCGGTGTGGCGTTTGGAATGTGTGGGGGGGCAGTTGGTGTTGGAGTTGTTGGTGGTTAGGGGGTTAGGAATGTAGGCGTGTGGGCTTCCTTGTAGACTGTGGGCGTGTGTGGTTCCTTGTAGACTGTGGGCGTGTGGGGTTCCTTGTAGACTGTGGGCGTGTGGGGTTCCTTGTAGACTGTGGGCGTGTGTGGTTCCTTGTAGACTGTGGGCGTGTGTGGTTCCTTGTAGACTGTGGGCGTGTGGGGTTCCTTGTAGACTGTGGGCGTGTGTGGTTCCTTGTAGACTGTGGGCGTGTGGGGTTCCTTGTAGACTGTGGGCGTGTGGGCTTCCTTGTAGACTGTGGGCGTGTGTGGTTCCTTGTAGACTGTGGGCGTGTGGGGTTCCTTGTAGACTGTGGGCGTGTGTGGTTCCTTGTAGACTGTGGGCGTGTGGGGTTCCTTGTAGACTGTGGGCGTGTGGGGTTCCTTGTAGACTGTGGGCGTGTGTGGTTCCTTGTAGACTGTGGGCGTGTGGGGTTCCTTGTAGACTGAGGGAACGAGGAGTCACCGGCAGACTGTGGGTGTGTGGTCTTTCTTGTAGACTGTGGGCATGTGTTATCCTTTGTAGACTGTGGTCGTGTGGGGTTCCTGGCAGACTGTGGGGAGAGGATCGTAGGTGGTGGTGTTGGTGGTGGTGGTGGTGTTGTTCTGTTCTGCAAGATGATGCGACCTGGAAATATGAAGATGTTTGTAATACCAGCAATGTGAAAAGAACACCAATACCCACATAACTTTAAAACCATAACAACAACAACAACAACACTAATTAATTAAAAACCTTAGCACTAGTAAATTTAAAACCATAATAACAAAACTAATTAATAAAAAACTTTAACACTAATTAATTAAAAACCATAACATTAGTAAATAAAAAAAACATAATAATACTAATAAATTGAAAGCCATTACAACAACAGAAATTAATTAAACTCCTTCACACTCATTAATTAAAAACCTTACCATTAGTAAATTCAAAACTAGAACAACAACAACAACACTAATTAATTTAAAACCAAAACACTTAGTAAATTTAAAACCATAAAAACACTAGAAAAAAAAAAAAAACATAATAACAATAAATTTAAAAGCAGAATAATAATAATAATAATAATAATAATAAAAATAATAATAATAGACATAAGGATAGATAAAACAAGTATAAATGAAAGAAAACACATTAAAATTCATACAATAAATTCAATGAAAGACCAACATTTAAAAAAGATAAAAAATATAGAAAGATAATTAAATCAAGTTACATACATACATACAAACATACATTAATTAAACATAAGGTAAATTAAGGTGAGATTAATTATCTTTTGGGTGAATTGGGGTCATTTTGTTTCCTCCAATTGACCTTACATACATATATACATACTGTACATATATACATACATACATACATACATATATACATACTTACATACATATATACATACATATATACATACATACATACATATATACATACATACATATATACATACATACATACATATATACATACATACATATATACATACATACTTCCATACATATATACTTATATACATACATACATACATATATACATACATAACAGACAGTGGTATAAGATTAATACATAGCATAAACATACGTAAAAATAATTATGTATACTGTATATTGCAATTTGGATACATATACACACATACATACACACACAGAGACAGTTTTACAAGTGGATACATAAACACACATACAAACACACAGTAATAATGTAATACGGATACATAAACACACACATACATACAAACACATAGACAGTATTAAAAGTTGGATACATATTACATAAACATACACACATACAAACACAGAAACAGCAATACAAGTTGGATACATATTACATAAACACACACACATACAAACACAGAAACAGCAATACAAGTTGGATACATATTACATAAACACACACACATACAAACACAGAGACAGTATTACAACAAGTTTGGATACATAAACACACATATACATACAAACACATAGACAGTATTACAAGTGGATACATAAACATAAACACACACACATACAAACACATAGACAGTATTACAAGTAGAATACATAAACACACATACATACAAATACATAGAGACAGCGTTACAAGTTTGGATACATAAACACACAAACACACACACATACAAACAAACACATAGAGACAGCGTTACAAGTGGTTACATAAACATAAACACACACACATACAAACACACAGACAGTATTACAACAAGTTTGGATACATAATACATACATACAGAAGGACAGTAAATACAAGTTAATGATAAAGTTTAAGTATTTTTCCTGAATTTTGTATCTGAGAGAGAGAGAGAGAGAGAGAGAGAGAGAGAGAGAGAGAGAGAGAGAGAGAGAGAGAGAGAAAGAGTAGAGAGAGAGAGAGAGAGAGAGAGAAAGAGTAGAGAGAGAGAGAGTGTGATGAGAGGTGGTTGAATGTGTGTGTGTGTGTGTGTGTGTGTGATGAGAGGTGGTTGAATCTGTGTGTGTGTGTGTGTGTGTGTGTGTGTTTATGATGAGAGGTGTTTGAATCTGTCTGTGTGTGTGTGTGTGTGTGTGTGTGTTTATGATGAGAGGTGGTTGAATCTGTCTGTGTGTGTGTGTATGTGATGAGAGGTGGTTGAATCTGTCTGTGTGTGTGTGTGTGTGTGTGTGTGTTTATGATGAGAGGTGTTTGAATCTGTGTGTGTGTGTGTTTGTTTGTGATGAGAGGTGGTTGAATCTGTCTGTGTGTGTGTGTGTGTGTGTGATGAGAGGTGGTTGAATCTGTGTGTGTGTGTGTGTGTTTATGATGAGAGGTGTTTGAATCTGTCTGTGTGTTTGTGTGTGTGTGTGTGTGTGTGTTTATGATGAGAGGTGTTTGAATCTGTGTGTGTGTGTGTGTGTGTGTGTGTTTCGTGGCAATATTTGAAGGACTCATTTACCTCCAATTTTCTGACTACATCACGGGGGACCCATAAATGCCCATAGAATGTTGGGTAAAAATTAGGACATGGGTGTGGGCGTGGGTGTGGGTGTGGGTGTGGGTGTGGGCGTGGCAAGGTGAGGTGAGGCTGTATACTTCAACACCTTCTTGGTATGTAGGGTGAGGGTTGAGGGTGATTGGTGTGGAAGGAGAGGGATGGGGGTGAGGGGTGTGGGGTGTAGAAAGAGAGGAGAATTAATATCAAGGCCAAGGTTAGGTTAGGTTAGGTTAGGTTAGGTTTGGTTAGGAAAGGTTAGGTTAGGAAAGGAAAGGTTAGGTTAGGTTAGGTTAGGTTAGGTTAGGTTAGGTTAGGAAAGGTTGGGTTGGGTTGGGTTAGGTTAGGTTTGGAAAGGAAAGGAAAGGTTAGGTTAGGTTAGGTTAGGAAAGGAAAGGAAAGGAAAGGTTTGGTTAGGTTAGGTTAGGTTAGGTTAGGAAAGGAAAGGTTAGGTTAGGAAAGGTTAGGTTAGGCTTGGTTTGGTTTGGAAAGGAAAGGAAAGGGTTGGGTTAGGAAAGGAAAGGAAAGGAAGGGTTAGGTTAGGTTAGGTTAGGTTTGGAAAGGAAAGGAAAGGTTAGGTTAGGTTAGGTTAGGTTAGGTTAGGTTAGGTTAGGAAAGGAAAGGAAAGAAAAGGTTAGGTTAGGTTAGGTTAGGTTTGGTTAGGAAAGGAAAGGAACGGTGAGGTTAGGTTAGGTTTGGTTTGGTTAGGAAAGGAAAGGAAAGGTTAGGTTAGGTTAGGTTAGATTAGGTTAGGTTGGGTTAGGAAAGGAAAGGAAAGGAAAGGAACGGTGAGGTTAGGTTTGGAAAGGAAAGGTTGGGTTAGGAAAGGAAAGGAGAGGTTAGGTTAGGTTAGGTTAGGTTAGGTTAGGTTAGGTTAGGTTAGGTTAGGTTAGGTTTGGTTTGGTTAGGAAAGGAAAGGAACGGTGAGGTGAGGTTAGGTTAGGTTAGGTTAGGTTAGGAAAGGAAAGGAAAGGAAAGGAAAAGTTGGGTTAGGTTACTCAAAAGATGAATAGAGATGTAACTGATTTCGAAGCAAGCCAAAAATTTCACAACACATACTCTTACCCCAAAGTATCACACACACACACACACACACACCTCTAGGCTCTCCATAATACCCTTCTCTCCCTCACACACTCACACTCACCTCTAACCTCTCCATCTATCCCTTCTCCCTCCAATACACACACACACACACCTCTAACCTCTCCATCTATCCTTTCTCTCCCTTCAATACACACACACACACACCTCTAAACTCTCCATCATTCCCTTCAACACACACACACCTCTAACCTCTCCATCATTCCCTTCAACACACACACACACACACACACACACA
>JAWQEG010007567.1:0-20101 GCA_033782935.1 Petrolisthes cinctipes
GTAGGAGTAATAGAAGTAATATTTGTAATAATGGTAGTTGTTGTAGTAGTAGTAGTAGTAATTGTTATTGTTTGGTGAGAGATGGTGCATGGGTGGGTCTGGTGGTGAGAATGACACAGTATATGGCCGTGCTGTTGATGGTAATGATTGTCGGGACAGTGGGAATTGAATTAAGTGGTGATTTCGGGGAACGGGATGAGCATGGTGATGACGTCAGCTGCTGGTGGTGGTGGTGGTGGTGGTAGCTGTGTGTCAGGTGGTGGTGGTTGGTAGTAGTCGTAGTGTGTCATGTAGTGGTAGTGGTGGTAGTAGTCGTAGTGTGTTATGTAGTGGTGGTGGTGGTGGTGGTGGTGGTGGTGGTAGTAGTGTGTCCATGTAGTGGTAGTGGTGGTGGTGGTGGTGGTAGTAGTGTGTCATGTAGTGGTAGTTGGTGGTGGTGGTGGTGGTGGTAGCTGTGTGGTCAGGTAGTGGTAGTGGTGGTAGTATTGGTAGCTGTGTGTCAGGTAGTGGTGGTAGTGGTAGTGGTGGTGGTGACAGTGAGAGACGTGGCTTGGTTAGGTTGGGGAATTCAGTTTTATTCTGACGTTGGTGTTTCTTCCAGATATGAGGTGTTGGAGATAATGTTGTTGTTGTTGTTTGTTGTTGTTGTTTCGTAGGGGTGGTGTGAAACTGTTTTGCCTTGGGTTAGTGGAAGGTGATTTTTTTTATAGTTGTAAGAGGGGTAATTATCAGAGGAGTAATAATCGTGTTACTAGTGTGCTGCTGATAGAAGTAGTAATAGTGTTAGATAAAGATAGTAGTAGAGATGGTGATGGTAGTGGTTAACACATAAATAGTGATGATAGTGGTAACGGGAGTAGTGGTAATGACGGTAATGGTGATAGTCATGATAGTGGTAAGGGCTACAGAGGGTATTATTATTGCTGTGTCCAGAGGTCGTGGAGCGAGAAATGAATGCTCTCCTTCTTTACCTTCCTTATACCTCTCTCTCTCACTCTCTCACTCATTCCAATCTCCAAGCTGTAGCCTACTCACTCTGCTGTCTGTCCCTCCCTGATCTTCCCTGTCTTCTAACCCTGGTATCCTCGCCTCTTTTCCACTTTGTTTCACCTTCATCCACTCGTCACTCACATTATTTCACCTTCTCTCTTACCTTTTCCAATGCCTATCTGTCCCTTCAATTCTCACCCTGGTACCAAAGCTATCCAACCATCTCTTCTGCCCCTCTGTCCCTTTCATTTCTCTCCTTGCCATCCACGTTATTCTCCTTTCTCTCTTACCCTCTCCCTCTGTCCTCTTCCTTTTTCACTTTGTCACCCAACGTTATCTCACCTTCTATCTTACCCTCTCTACCCTGCCCCCTCTGTTCCTTCCTTTCTCGCCCAGTCCTTCCCCTAATCCACCTTCACTACAATGCAATACCTCTTCCCACTCCACTCATCCTGCCTCTCCCATTTCGGTCTTGCAATCTAACACCATCCCTGCAGCCCTCTCACTCACTCACTATTGCACTTCATGTCTCACTCAAACTACATTTTCTTTACTCCTCTTCTTCTCTTTTGTCTCTCTTTTTGTCCTCTCACACCTTCACCATTACTCCACTTTTACACCTCTCCCTCACACCTTCACCATCACTCGACTTTACACCTCTCCCTCACACACACCTTCACCATCACTCCACTTTTACACCTCTCCCTCACACCTTCACCATCACTCCACATTACACCTCTCCCTCACATCTCACAATAATCTCCCTTTGATACAAATACTATCAAATATTTTATCAGAAGTAATACACACACCACTCTCAGTCATGGGTTTAGCTGGATCCCAAGCATGCAGGCTGACGAGTCATTCTTTCATCACCGACACTTCAGAGCCTCTTCACTATATCAACGCATGCAGATACAAGAGGAAAAGAATAATGTGGCTACAATTAACCTACTGCAATTTTCATGCTGTAAAAGGAATGAGAACTGAGAGTATAATGTCGTCGTTCCCAAGAGCACCATCCCTACCCACACAATAATTCCCCCTTTTGTTTTCCCCTTACGTCACTACATGCAGCCTACATTTCTTTCTCCCTAACCCAACCTCACCCCAACCCCCACACATCAGTCCCCTTCCCTTGAAACCTCTCCTCTCCCCCACACCAACCCCATCCTCTTATATCTCTCCCCGTGACCACAGTGCCTCACACACACAAACACACACACACACAACCCTACCCACCTCCATCACCCTGCCTCCTTACTCAGCCAGGCAGTGTAGCGTAGCGAGGAGAGGTGTGTGTATATATCTCCCCATGAGCATCCCTGGGTCCTGACTTTATATGTATTGATCCCCCCCCCCTCCCTCCTCCCCTCGACCCCTCCCCCTAACTCATCCTAAACCCCCCCACACAGTCCTTATAATTATATGTACAGTACCTCTCCTTGTGTGTGGTTAAGGAGATCAAGCTATCTTAGTTAACGCTACTTTACAAAGTTACACAATTCTCACAAGGTAAATAATGTGTTGTGTGTGTGTGTGTGTGTGTGTGTGTGTGTGTGTGAGAGAGAGAGAGAGAGAGAGAGAGGAGAGAGAGAGAGAGAGAGAGAGAGAGAGAGAGAGAGAGAATGTTAAATTATTTATCATACCCAAGTTACGTGAGAACCAAACCGTGGTGTGTGTGTGTGTGTGTGTGTGTGTGAGCGCGATAGCAAGAGAGAGAGAGTGTGAGTGAGATAAAGGGAATAAGAAACATGGAGGCTGACTCTGGTTAGGCTAATTAGGCTAAGTTTCACACACACACACAAAGACACACACACACACACACACACACACACACACACACACACACACACACACATACACATACACATACACACAAAACACACACACACACACAGACAGACACACACACAGACACAGACACACACACAGACACACCACACAGGACACACACACAGGACACACACACACAGACCACACACACACACACACACACACACATACACACACACACACACACACACACAGAGGAACCTGGCTGTGACTTTACTAATAGGGGATCTGTTTCATGGGATGGTTTGGAGGAATCAGAGACCTTCCGATTTGCCAACAAGATAATCTCCCATTAAGGGGGTGCGGGAGTAGGGGGACAGGCTTGGGGGGGTTTTTGGGGGGTGCGGGAGTAGGGGGACAGGGTTGGAGGGGTTTTGGGTGGTGCGGGAGTAGGGGGACAGGCTTGGGGGAGAGGGGTTAGGGGTGTGTGGGAATAGGGGACAGGCTTTCTACCCACCCAAAGCCTTTCCCCCTAAACCCCCCACCCCAAGCCTGTCCCCTACTCTCGCAACCCCCCAAGCCTGTCCCCCTATTCCCGCAACCCCTTAAACTGATCACATCTCTGAGTTATTTGTTGAAGTTATTGTTCTCGGTTTCACGTGTCATTATGTTAAAAAGTGTCGTGTTTGAAAGGATCGGGTTCGTTTCTCTTCATCAAACCAGATTATTATTTCCTGCGTTGAATTTCTGAGATCTTAAAGTGAGAGCGATAGTTTCAGTTTGTCATGCTGATAAATATGTGCAGATATTATTAGTATTTACTCTCACGTAATCGGAATATAATTTATAAAGTTCATTCATGCTATATTTGATTCACAACATATTATTATTTGAGTTTTTTTGTTTTTTGTTTTTGTTTTGCTTTTTCAATGGGTAAAAAGAAGAGTTTACATTTTTTTCTTTCTTTTCCCTCTTCCTCCAAACCACATTCAGCTCCAGAAATAATCTTCATTTTTTTGCCCAATTGGTTCGAGGACGTGCTGACTGAATTTCTTACTCGTGCTCAGCTCACTTTTTTTATATAATTTTTTTTTTTTTTATTACCAACAACTCATTTATCTGTTGTCGTGGCTGGGAAATAATAGTGTGGGTGAAGTTGAGGGATGGGAATTACTTTTTATCTATCTGTTTGTGTCAATTTTTTCGCCTGTCTGTGTCTGTATGTCTGTCTGTGTATATGTCTGTCTGTCTGTCTGTGTCTGTCTGTCTGTCTGTGTCAATCTCTTTCTCTCTGTTTGTGTCTGTCTGTCTGTGTCAATCTCTTTCTGTCTGTCTGTGTGTTGGTGATGTAATGGAAAGACTTACAGCCCATATTTTCACGCCACTTAGTTTACACCCTAGACTAGTTAGACAACCCAACACCAGAGAATAAACCCGAGATGAACACATTAGTATCTGGCCACATGTAGCCAAGGGTAAGGGGGTAATTCGCTTTTGCTACATTGGAGCTCCTCGATTTCTCCAAAGTATGCCAGGAAATAGGACCAGAAGAGCAAAAATAACGGTGTTTCTGTTGGTTGGAATAGTTTGTAGGATTCAGTTGCTCCAAAATTACCAGCACAAAACTTCCCCTTAAGGATACTATCACCAATATTACTCATATTCTAAACTTTCTGCTAGTCCTGGCCAGAAACTATTTATATATAACACTAAATAACACTAAATGACACTAAAATCAGCATAAAAAATGAGCAAATAACAAGTCCATATTATTAGAGACAAAGAGTCAAGGTGTCAAGTGAACAAATTCAGAATTGGTAAATGTGGGACCTGGATTTAAAGTGGCAACACCATGCACATGTTGTCAGTATTTTTAGACGAGAACTTTTCCTCGCTAAAACATTTCAGTTTGTGCTTTTGTTGTTTTTTATTATTCCTTTATACAGTGAAATTGGGGTTTAGGGGGGTGCGGGAATAGGGGGACAGGCTTAGGGGGGGGTTAGGGGGGTGCGGGAGTAGGGGACAGGCTTGGGGGTGCGGGAGTAGGGGGACAGGCTTAGGGGGGTGCGGGGAGTAGGGGGACAGGCCTTGGGGGGAGGGGGGTTAGGGAGGTACGGAAATAGGGGACAGGCTTTCTACCCACCCCAAGCCTGTCCCCCTATTCCCGCCACCCCCCAAACCCCCCCCCCCCCCCTAAGCCTGTTCCCCCTACACCCGCAACCCCTTAAACTTTTTCACACTACAACAATACAGCTGTACTTTGTTGTGTCAAGTTCAGGAAATCCATTCGTCTTTACATGAAAAAAACGAACCTGGAGATTAACCTAAAAGCATAAGATGATTAGGATTAACAAAATAACCACAGCTTTTCCAATGGTCCTCTTCCCAGGCCAATGTCTCTTCCAGGGCAAATGTATGTACGTACGATGTGGGAGCAAAAAAATATATTTATTGACTTATTGATGGAGCTGGATGCATGAGATAGTTTAAGGGACCCTGTAATGTATGTAGTCAGAAAATTGAGGTAAATGAGTCCTTCAAATATTGCCACGAAACGCCACCTATAAGGAAGGAGCTTGTTTCGTGGCATAGTTTGGTGGAATCAGAAGCCTCCATTTTTTATATACGATCACAGGGTCCTTAAGGTTGAGTTGTATCCAATTTGCTTGTTATTATTATTTTATCATGACTCATTGAAATATTGGGGTCTCTCTTTAACTCCTTTCATCACTACCATTACTTCCTAGAAAATCTCACAATATTAATAACACTTCTGTGAATAGAGGGCTTCCTAAACCTTTTATTAAAGTTGAAGTTGTCAGAGAAAGAATAAAGTTATAAATAGTGTGTAGTTTCAGAGATTGTATCGTAGTCACTCAGTCAGGACAAGATAGAAAAGGAAGGATATATTTTAACTCTACTGTATATAGCCTGCATGGACAAAAATGCCCATGGTGGTCTTCATTTATTCATTTCCCTGAGTCGGTGGTGGTGGTGGTGGTGCTGAAACGAGTGTATATTGACAGGAGGTAGGACACTGACATGACACTTTTGGCTAACACATTCCCACATTGTGTATGGACGGATCTCTCACACCTTACACACCCTGACCCTGCCTCTCACACCTTAAATTACACATCCTGACCCTGTTAAAATGGACTGACTCTTGTATAATGATGATGGTTCCCTGTGTGTGTGTGTGTGTGACATCCTTGTATATTGGTGGTGTGTGTGTGTGTGTGTGTGTGTGATATCCTTGTTGTATATTGGTGGTGGTGGGTGTGTGTGTAATGTGATACGATACTGTGGTGGACTTTAGCCCTGATGCGTAATGGGTGTGTGTGTGTGTGTGTGTGTGTGTGTGTGTGTGTGTGTGTGTGTGTGTGTGTGTGTGTGTGTGTGTGTGTGTGTGTGTGTGTCCTACTCCATGTAACAGTGGTTTAATATATTCGTGTAAATGGCAGTGTGTGTGTGTGTGTGTGTGTGTGTGTGTGTGTGTGTGTGGTGTGTGTGTGTGTGTGTGTGTCCTACTACATACATGTGACAGTAGTGTAGTGTAGTATATTCGTGTAAATGGTAGTATGTTAGTATGTGTAGTGCCGTGGTAGTTCTCCTTGACGTAGTGCTGGGTGGTGGTGGTGGTGGTGTGTTAGTGTGTAGCCTAGTAGTAGCATGTATGTATGTATGAAGATGTAGTACCGGTGCAATCATTCCCAGTATAGTATGGTACATGGGCTACGTGTGGTTTCAGTGGTGTGCCCAGGAATGATATTATTGTGGTTGTGGGTTTGGGTATGGTGGTAGTGGTGGTGGTGGTGGTGGTGGTGTGGTATTGTGTAGAAAGTGATGGTGTGATGGTGGTGTGGTATGGTGCAGTAGTGTTGGTATGGTGATGGTGTGTAAGTGTTGGTATGGTGGTGTGTAAAAAGTGTTGGTATGGTATGGTAAGGTATGGTTGTGGTGTGCTTCATGGTGTAGTATATTGTACGTGTGGTGTGTGTGTGTGTGTGTGTGTGTGTGTGTGTGTGGGGACAAGACACGAGGCATCCACACGTTTAGGCAGTGATGGACAGGGACCACTTGTCAACAACATCCCCCTCTTGACTCGGGGACTGGGGGGGTGGGGGGAAGAGAGGAGTGCTGGGGAAGGAGGCAGACAAAAGTTAGGAGAAGAGTGAAGAAAGGGTGAGGGACAAAACTGGAGAGACGAGTGGGGTACAGAAGTAAAGTGATGAGGGGAAAGATATAGGGTAACAAACGTAGGAAGAGGAGTGAAGAAAAGAGTGAGAGGTAAAGCTGGAGAGACGAGTGGGGACAGGAGTAAAGTGATGAGGGGAAAGGTATAGGGTAACAAAAGTAGGGAGAGGAGTGAAGAAAGAGTGAGAGGCAAAGCTGGAGAGAAGAGTGGGGACAGAAGTAAAGTGATGAGGGGGAAATGTAGGGTGAGAAAAGTAGGAAGAGGAGTGAAGAAAAGAGTGAGAGGCAAAGCTGGAGAGACGAGTGGGGACAGAAGTAAATTGATGAGGGGGAAAGGTAGGGAAACAAAAGTAGGAAGAGGAGTGAAGAAAAGGGTGAGAGGCAAAGCTGGAGAGAAGAGTAGAGACAGAATTGAATAACTATAGGGACAAAGAGATGAGGGAAAAGTCACATATTAGAGGAAGAATTTAGTCCATGTGAACATTGTTTTATTCCACTTAAAACATTCAAAGTACGGATAATTTTCTGCTGCTTTGTTGACATTATTCACCGCTGATTGCATTCGGTACCACCATCACTACAAATAATATCTGCAGCATTTATCACTATCTATATTATTATTGTCCTATTAGTCCCCAGTCCACACACTACCCAACGATATAAACAAACAAAAAAGAGAAGTGTCTACCAGTGCTTTATTAAGTTACCTACTCCACTGCCACAATAAAAAAAAAGAGAATATAATAATTAGCGTGTAATAAATATTCAGAAAGTATAATAGGAGTAATCAGCGAGTGTAAAATATTCGTAAGCAAGTAGCAGTCTACATTCACTTCGTCTATACACTAACATTATACGGTTTATATACTTTATGGTAATAGTAACAAGTCTTACACAGGTGTTGCCAATACAAAAGAGGTACGGTACTGTTTACATATTTTACTTACAACATAAATGAGTGTGTTTACGTATAAGCCGCGGATTCTCGGTAAAGATAACTTTTATAATATCGGTTATGGAACGGCAGAATACATCTATTGTTTCAGGAATGTGGGGTGATTCATATAGGTCTATATTTATATATATTTGTATGACATTGGGTTGGATCAGATAAGCTTAT
Source organism: Petrolisthes cinctipes (assembly GCA_033782935.1). Taxonomy (NCBI): domain Eukaryota; kingdom Metazoa; phylum Arthropoda; class Malacostraca; order Decapoda; family Porcellanidae; genus Petrolisthes; species Petrolisthes cinctipes. Next base: position 8,084 of record JAWQEG010007567.1, read on the forward strand.
TAAAGACATCATTGGTGTGAATCGTGATAAACTATAGATACTGAACATATTAATAGCTGACATGACACGTACGTTTTGATGGTTAATCCACAAAGGAACAGGAAGGGGACAAACTAGAACACAATATTCAAGGCTCCAAAGTCCAAACAAAAAGACATTTATTATAGTATTTGGATTAATTAAGAGTTGGACGGAACGGCTTTTGTCTTTTTAACCAGAACTGGGGTTAATTTTTGTTAAGTGTCTTCTATTCCAGGTAAGGTAAAGTGTTGTGTTGTGTTGGCAGCTGTGTAGTGACGCGTGAGTATTTATTTATATTAATATCATATGTTTGTATGATGTGTAGTAATGAACGTATAAAAGTATGCATTTTACATATATAGCAATTGTGTATCTGTGTGTATCAGCAAGGGGGGAAAGATTTGTCCGTCCGCTTGCAAGTTCGAGAGAGAGAGAGAGAGAGAGAGAGAGAGAGAGAGAGAGAAACACCCTGGCTCTCTCTCTCTCTCTCTCTCTCTCTCTCTCTCTCTCTCTCTCTCTCTCTCTCTCTCTCTCTCTTTCCATTTTTTCTTACTCTTTACTCTTCCCAGTTTATCTTACGTCCTCATTTCGTTCATTTTTCACTTTTTTTCCTCTATACACACTCCTCCTCTTCCTCCTACCTTCCCCACTTTCTTCCCTCTCCCTCCATACACCCTCCCCTCTCCCTCCATACACCCTCCCCTCTCCCTCCACACCCTCTTCCGTATCTTCACTGTTTCACACTTCCTTCCCACCTCTCCCTCCGTTTGTCTTATTCCTTCTCTGCTTCTTCTTCAATCCCCCCCCCCCCACCCCACTCCAACCCACCTCCTGTTTCTGTTGTTTCCCCTCCTACAACAACCTTGAGCTGGTGACTTAAGGGCTCAATATGAGAGCTGTGGGATGCTAAGCTCACACTAACACGAATACCAACCAACAACTTCACACACACACACACACACACACACACACACACACACACACACACACACACACACACACACACACTCTCTCTCTCTCTCTCTCTCTCGTTTCCTTCTGGTAAGAGTGGGGAGGGAAGGGAAGGGAAGGGAAGGAAAGGGGAAGGGGAAGGGGAAGGGGAATGGAAGTGGAGGGGAGGGAATTGTTATATTATTATTATTATTATTATTATTATTATTATTATTATTATTATTTGTTATTATTATTATTATTATTTCTGTTATTATTATTATTATTATTTCTATTATTATTATTATTATCTACGTTACTCGGGTTTCAAGTTTCCTGTATATATATTAATGTCTTCCTTTATCTAGCTACTTCTTTTTCCCCAATATATAATCCCTTCTCAATTTCCTCTTCTTTAACATGTCCCTCTCTTTCCATTAAGTTAAGTAGCGGTAAATAAGGTCATATATACTGTACTGTATATATATTTAATACTAAGAACACGTGTATACTTTTTCCGGAAACCAAACAAGTCCTATGTATATACAGTATGATTAAAATGACAAAAAGTATATAATAATAGTATGTAATTATTATGATTAATATTAAGTCAACATAAAGTGAAAGGGAAGAGACGAATAAATATGACACATAAAATTTTTGACATCTCTTTTATAATCTCCTCTCTAAGCTGTTATTTTTGTCATTAATATAAACTAATTCTCTCTCTCTCTCTCTCTCTCTCTCTCTCTCTCTCTCTCTCTCTCTCTCTCTCTCTCTCTCTCTCTCTCTCTCTCTCTCTCTCTCTCTCTGTTGTGTATCGTAAGGAAAAGGTAGGATAGTGAAAGCCATTATCTCTCTCTCTCTCTCTCTCTCTCTCTCTCTCTCTCTCTCTCTCTCTCTCTCTCTGTTGTGTTGAGTATCGTAAGGTGAAGGCAGGATTGTGAAAGCCATTATCTCTCTCTCTCTCTCTCTCTCTCTCTCTCTCTCTCTCTCTCTCTCTCTCTCTCTGTTGTGTTGAGTAGCGGAAGGTGAAGGCAGGATTATGAAAACCATTATCACCCCTTTCTCTCTCTCTCTCTTATAATATTATGTTGGGTAGCCTATCATATACTTGGTATTCCTCTTCCCCCACTCACTCTTGCTATCCCCACCACCATCATCCCCTCCTTTCCCCTCTCCTCTCCCCTCCTCTCTTACTATTCCCTCCAGTCATCCATCCCCTACTTTCCCCTCTCCCCTCTCCTCCTCTCTTACTATTCCCTCCATCCATCCCCTCCTCTCCTCTCCTCTCTTACTATCCCCTCCTCTCTTGCTATCCCCACCATCCCCTCCTCTCCCGTCTCCCCTCTCCTCCTCTCTTACTATTCCCTCCATCCATCCCCTCCTCTCCCCTCTCCTCCTCTCCCCTCTCCCTTCCCCTCTCCCCTACTTTAAGCTTCCACCACGCTAGCAGCAAATTCGCGTCATCTGTCACTGTGGATTTATCTCTCCTTCCTCCCCCCTTCTCTCTCTCTACCTATCTACCTCCTTCCCTCACCTACTTCCTCCCACCTCCCCTCTCTTTCTACCTCCTTCCCTCACCTATTTCCTCTCCCCTCTCCCTCTCTCTACCTCTCTATGTATCTACCTGCTTCATCTCCCCTCTCTCCACTTTCTACTTCCTTCCCTCACCTACTTCCTCTCCCCTCTCTCCACTCTCTCTACTCCTTCCCTCACCTACTTCCTCTCCCCTCTCCCGTTCTCTCTATTCTCCTTCCTCTCCAATTTCCAACCTCTTCTCTCCCCTCTCCCTCTCTACCTCCTTCCTCTCCAATTCCCAACCTCTTCTCCACCCCACCCTCCTTTCTCTACCTCTTCATCTCCCAACCTCTCTACTCTGTCACTCTGGTCACACTTGTATTTCGTCTTATCTCCTTTCCTCTACCCTCTTTTATACCTTGCCTTCCTTCCCATACTCTTTTTCTTCCATCCCTCGTCTTTCCTTCTCACCCTCTCACCACATCTAACTTTCTTTTTCCCTTTCATTTTGTTTGATTTTCACTCGCCCCCTTCCCATTCTCTTTCCCGTTAGGCAGCGATCTCTTTCCTTCAATTTCCCTGTCTACCCTCCTCCTCCTCCTCCTCCTCCCTCTCTCTCTCTCTCTCTCTCTCTCTCTCTCTCTCTCTCTCTCTCTCTCCACACACCCAATCCTACGCCAGTTCCAAGCCTTGTGTTTCAAAAGTGTAAAAACATACTGTACATAGGCTACATCCATAATAACACACACACACAAAACACACTTTGCGAGACCACAGCATTTTTCATTGAGAGAGAGAGAGAGAGAGAGAGAGAGAGAGAGAGAGAGAGAGAGAGAGAGAGAGAGAGAGAGAGAGCAGCATTTATCATTGTGTGAGGGAGAGAGAGAGCAGCATTTATCATTGTGTGAGAGAGAGTAGCATTTATCATTGTGTGTGTGAGAGAGAGAGAGAGAGAGAGAGATGAGAGAGAGAGAGAGAGAGAGAGAGAGAGAGAGAGAGAGAGAGAGACAGCATTTATCATTGTGAGAGAGAGAGAGAGAGAGAGAGAGAGAGAGAGAGAGAGAGAGAGAGAGAAGCATTTATCAGTGTGAGAGAGAGAGAGAGAGAGAGAGAGAGAGAGAATGTGGTTATTAGTTATATTACATTTGGATGAATGAATTTTTATAATTATATAATATTAGGTTAGTTTGTGGAAGCAATAGGAAATAATATTCTGAACAGTGTTTTCATTACTATAGTTTTGTGGGGCTTATCGAATTCCCATGTACAGCCACAATCAAATATCCACCGACACTTTCCTTCCATCGTGCAAATAAATCAGTATCATATCAAAATATAATCATACAACACTTTACGTCAACTCAACCCCCTCAATTATTATTATGAGGTGCTGCAATATCATACACGTGTTGTTCTTTATTACCAAGATATTTACTACTATTGGAAGGAAAGTGTCGGTGGTTATTTGATTGTGGCTGTACCATTTTAACAATTGCAAGTCCACTAGGCTAGCAACATTTAGCGGTGGCAAGGAGTAACAAACAAATGATACCATAATATAGCCTAGCCTACTTATTGCGTTATCATGTGGTCCTGTAAGAAAGGGGATAGGCTACGACAGTACTGGTAAATCTGTGGCAAATGATTCTTCCAAACTATTCCAAGCAACAGAATAAATAAATTAAATTCTGATGACCATTGTTTTTGTTAATCTGTTCCTGTGAGTATTACAGTACTATCCCCTTCAGCAGTTACTTACAAATGCATATGCTATATACACACATACACGGAATTTATATCAAAACATTTATATATGCCATTATGATCTACTTTTTGTTGTGTTTTTTTCCTACGGTAAATCTATATGTTAATGACAACGATTTCATTTACGTATTCATTTACATTGTCCCCTTTTATAACATTTTACTTTTACCAATTTGAGGCCCACGGAATATTTTTCCGTAACTGTGGAGAGAAAACATGAATTTATATGAGTTCTCATCGTATATTCATTTATTTTATGGCAATTCTTGATATGTGGCCAATTTCCGTGGTGCAGCGACCATCACTGGTGGACACACGTCATACCCCCTCTCTCTCTCTCTCTCACACACACATGTAGAGAGAGAGAGAGAGAGAGAGAGAGAGAACACACACACACGCAGAGAGAGGGAGGGAGAGGGGGAGAGAGAGAGAGAGAACACACACAGAAAGTCGTTGTCACAACATCAAAAGCGACAACAAACTGCATTTGTTGACGTTTCATTTGTTTTCTATTTACTACTGGTAGCGGGGCAGGATATCAAATCTCTCCACTGTTCCTGTCATGCAGAGTGGTGGAGGCACCTGACTCTCTGTTGCTGTCTCTGTATTTGGGGCAATATTATATAGTTGTAGTAGGCTAGTTGATTTACAGCCATCCCGTTGACACAAAGGCACACGTGGACAAAAGGATTTAGCCGCGAAATGGGAAGTGGAGTGGAGAATTGCAAGCCAAATCTGATATTCTATAAGCAATTCAGTACAAATGTTTTCTGGTTGTGGAGATGCACGAATATTACTATGACAGACGACCACTGGGGGAGAGCTTAAGGTGGAGAGGAAGGGAGAGGAAGAGGAGGGGTGGGGGAGGAAATGTAACAACTGCCTGATGTAAGATAGCCTAACGTAGCAGCCTACAATAAATTCACATCTTTCATTTACACGAAAGCCATTTACCCAGACTCTCTAGTAATATTCAAACGACTGCTGACAACTTCTGAATATTCTCCAGCTTGCACCAGGAGTCCAGTGTCTGGCCAAAAAAATAAAAAAATAAAATAAAAAATATATATAAATAAATAAAATATAAAAATATTTATAAAATAACACTGCGAGATCAATTTGTTTCGGACAGTTTGCACATGACAGTCCTGAGAATATTTTTGCTATCATAGAATCATTTTCTATTTATCTGAAAAAATGTTCTTGCTCTCTCCTTTATTTCATTCCTAAATTTGTCTGTAAAGATAGATTTACAAACCAAGACTAGCCTAATATTACAAATCATTTAGAATTTACATACTTTTACAAACCATGACTAATACTACGAATAATTTAGAATTTATATACTTTTACAAACCATGACTAATATTACGAATAACTTAGAATTTACATACACTTGAATCAACTCACAAAAAATATATACAGTAAACAAAGTACTGGTGTAAATATGGGACGAAGGGGTACATTCTTTGACTTTGAGTGAGCATGGGTTCAAAGCAGTGTGACCTTCTCTAAGAGTAATTAATCTTTTTACCGACAAGAGGTTCTACACCGTACCAAACGTAGTCTTTATACAACAATGTCTTCGTGTGATTGTTTTATTTATTCGAACACAATAGTCTATCATTTTTAATAGGTATACGTACCGTACCGTCTTTTATATCTAGCCCATTAAGGATTAAGTTAAGGGGTTAGTATACATGTGGTATTTTGGAGTACCTTGTTTCCTCCCAAGTATGCCAGGAAACAGCAGGACCAGATCAACAAAAATAATGGTACTCTGTTGCTTGGAATAGTTTGGAGGATTCAGATGTTCTAGATTTACCAACAATGTACTACCCCCTTAAGTGAAAAGTATCGTAGTTGTCTTTTGCACGGTGGTTAATTGGTTGTGTCACTAGATTCAAAAATAGGAACACATTATTACACTTGGCCATACCCCTAAACCAACCCTCTGCCTCGTTCCCTTCTCGTCCCCAATTTGGTAGCGGGGACCTGAAGGGGATATTATCGACATTTTCCAACATTGAGTTTATCGTGTGGCACCGTAAATTCTGGGTGGAGCGACGGCCTCCAGCCCCGCCCCAACCCTACCCGCCTCTCCCCTCCCGGCCGCAACATTACCAAGTTTCTCATGCTACAAGGAAATAGGCTCCGTTTTCTTTGACCAGGATGTTTGTTACAACCTAACTCCGGTTGTGACGACGCAGCAGTTTCTACTCGTGTGTCAAGAAATTTCAGTTTTACATGTTCATTACTTCAATTATCACTTCTGTCCATATTTTTCCATCGAAGCTTGCTATCCCTCTTCTCTAAGTAGGCCTTTCTACTTCGGCAGCTGCCTCCTCTTTCTCTAAGAATCGATTACGCTCAATTGGTTCTCACCCAAACGGGACTTGAATAAATTTAACCTACCTTATCTCCTGTAAGCTGACAATGTCTCTGTCGCACGAGCACCCACTTACTTAATTCTTCGTCTTCATCATCCATTCTAAGGCCAGATTTGTTCCGCTCTCGGGTGTCCTTAAGCCATCGAAAAGTTGGAAGAAAGTAACGTAGTGTTACTAGATGGAAAAGGAGCACGAAACTAAAGCATGAAATTTTAACAACTTTTTTTATATTCAAGAACAAGTTTTACTCTCGAGTTTTTTCAAGTAACAATGCCTGTGTGAAGGAAACGTTTTCATGAATAATAATTTGTGTTCCTTCCTCAAACGGTGCTTGTGCTTTGTTTTTTCTTGTGGATTAAAATATTCTAACCATGGAGGTAGATACTACCTCCATGATTCTAACGTTCTAGTGTGTTGCCGGAGGAGCGATGCAGCCACTCTGAGAAAACAACTTTAAACTTTCCCTCCAACATGAGAGATTTGGCAATGAGGCGACCCCAGCCTTGCTTATGATGGGTAGCGTGGGCGACTGTTGGGGTGGTGTGGAAAGGAAGGGAGGTGATGGTGAAGCAAGAGAGATGATGGAGTAGGAGGAGGTTATAGATGGAAGGAGTTAGTGGAAGGAAGGTGATGGTGAAGCAAGAGAAATGATGAAGTAGGAGGAGGTTATAGATGGAAGGAGGGACCGGTAGTAATGGAAGGAGGTGGCAAGCAAAATCTAAAGAGACTTGGAGAGAACGGTTGTGATGGAAAGAGGAGGAGGCACACAGTGGGAGGAGGTAGAAGGAATGGAGGAGGGCGGGGGGGAGGGTTGAGGTGTCGTTGGGTGGTAGGGCTCCATGATTTATTACCCCCAGCTCTGCGAATTTCCTGACTCATGGGTTCACGCCCTAACCTAAGTATTACATGTTTTATGACTCCGGTAAATGCCCTTTTTAGGGATTTGTACAGGCTTGAGTAATGCATTATGAGGGATTTACTTATAGCCTACCAGGGGTAATGAACCTAACAGATTTCTTGGCTAAAGTTATGCATAAGTGGGTTTATTATGGTGGAAACGTTTTGCTAGTGAAATTAATTGAAGTTGGAGCAATGAACTTTATACAGGTTGGAGTAGTGTACAGTATATTCACGCTTTGGGCTTACATCTAGCATTACACTTACAGAACCTGACAAAGTATAAAGTATATACACTCTGACTGCCAAATCGCATTTGCGGTACAAGAGTAACACAATCACATTTTAGAACATTTCAAATTTGAATAATAAGGATTTAGACGTTACCAGACTCATGCCTCATCATTATCAGAATAAGGAACTGTAATTTTTCTCACGTACAGTACAGTATATAGTGACGACGTAACTTTAACTGTTCGTTTCTCAGTACTACTAGTTCACACCTCAATTCATTCGGTATGAGTTTTGCTTATGATACTACAGTAATTACTTTCATATTTATATAGTTCATCGTCAGCAAATATATTTTTTTGATTAACTGATAACATTCCGTGATAAATTCAGTGGCTTAAAGTACCAAACAGCCATTTTCCTTTCCATCCACCTAGGCTACCCACAGCCAGGCAAACCTTTCACGTAATTATAAGTGCATTAAATGTTTTCCATTACATAGCGCAAACCGTAATATGTTACACAATAATATATTACTGGTACTACAAGCACCACCATGCCTCCACATAGCACACGGAAAATAACCAACCATTGTAGCCTATTTAGTGAGTGCCGTTACCTGCTTTACAAAGGCATATTCACACTGGATGCAGGTCTCTAATAAGGCTTTTATGGTTAAGTATCATGACTATAATATTTATCTACTTCCAGGTAACCAAGAATACATTTATATTGTCAGATGAGTTAGGTTACCTTGGGAAAATTTGTCACGAAATTTCTGCAGTCGATAATAATATGTATTCCGTCATTGAAATATGTTACAAAGAAAGCAAGGTTTTTTTGTTTTGTTTTTGAGAATGCCAGTGTTGCTTGTGAATATTTATACGAGAGTAATATTACTTAACATTACAACATAGTGAAAAAAAGCACAATACCCAACTATTCCTACCAGATCCAATGCAAACAACAATACAGACTGTAAATGACATTGACGGGATTGAATGGTTGATATAAGGCTTCGCAATAACATAAACGGAATATTAATTGATTGATTGATAAATAGCTCCACAACATAGACGTAAGATTAATTGATCGATTCATTGATTGATAGATATATGGCTCCACAACAACATAGACGTTAAGATTAATTGATTGATTGATTGTTTGACACCACTGCCATATAACTAAATTAAAAATAAATAAATAAATAAAACGAAAAATTGCTCTTACCTCTTGCTCGCCATGTTGGCAACCACCAGTCCAAGTATTGCCTCTTTTTATCAATATATCAGATGACTACGTTAACACATAGTACCCAAATGGCGTTCTGTGATGTCGGCAGGAGGCGTGTTACCGTAACATTAAACAATACACTCTATATAACGCTTAATATAACGAAAAAAAAACGAGAAAGAAACGTTATCCACCCCACCACACAGGTACACAAATGATTACAGTATTGCCAGGTCCAGCTTCATCTATAGAATTTCCCTTTTTTTTTTTAACTCCCTAATTCCCTCGGGTATTCGCATATTTTCCATCTTAATATTTTGTCCTGTAGAAATTTCCCCATTTATTCTTGAATCATTTCTATATAATTTTCCCATTGATACCTCTAATTTTCCGTGTCTAAGGTAAATTCCCCATACTTAGCATCACAGACTGATTGCTCGGTAGCTACTTGATTCTTGGAACAAATATATATATAATTAATTACTTTTCCTTCGTCTTTGCATTCTCACGACAGAAATTTATTTATTTATGAATATATAAAATATTTTTATAATAACAAATACATTTACTGTTATTAGCATTATGAACAGCTGATTACTATTATGTCGACAAAATAAAACGTTTCGCTAAACATGCTAGAACGTTTAGCTATACGTAATTCACTCACTACGAACTCGCTGGCTACCCATTACAAAAAAAAATTAGGAAATGCTTCATCATTATTATTTCATTAAAACTTCTATTATTCCTCAAAATTGAAACACTTTACCATACAAACAGTACAGGTGCAAGAGGCAAGAGCAGGCGCATTGATGTGATATGTGGTTCAGCCTCTGGAGCGAACAATATAGGCTTCTAAAAAGTAGCCTGCCAGGATTTGTTTTCTTATAATTTTTGACACAAGGAAAAACACCCCAGAACATATATTATTACTCATCAAACTATTGAGGTGGCATGATAAGTTGAAACAAGTTATGCGATGAAGACTTTTGATGAATTAAAATATACAGTACGAGTTATTTTGCATCAGTTTATTCATCTCTGTCAGGATATTATCAAGACATAATCTAAACAATATTACGAGGTTCATCTATAAAACAAGATGACAGCCTTTGATATATCTTTTACTCGTTAATATCCACAAGAGAAAATAAAAATTTATCTCGTAGATTTGGCAGTAGCCTAGTAGCCTTTCAACTTAATAACACCATCCTACCCGAAAAGTAACCCAAACAATTGCCCTGTTATTAAATTCTATGGTAGAGTATTTCTTATTTTTTGAACTGTGATATCCCTTTCCTTTCTTTATTTAGCCTGTGTTCATCTTTGATAATATTATATGTTAGATGACATTGGTGTGCGTGTTTGTGAACTAGTTAAAAATTACTTTGAAAGATTAATACTGTACGTATTTTGGTTGGTGCAATTCGCTTACATATACATACACTAATCCAGCGTTATTTAGCATACAAAGTGTATGTATGCTGTTTGCACGTTATGAACAATGTGATTTTACTTTGAGCGTGTGTTTTGATTGTTAATATCCGCCTATATTTTGTTGGGTGAGGCCTTTGTCCTTCACTTGACAAATGGGGACTGATGATGATGATGATGAGGATGGTAATTCTTGCACTGTGTGTGTTTGTTATTTGTTTACATTTATGCTTTTTGATGTTCATATGCGTGTGTGGGTGCAGTGTGGATTTTATGGTGCTTGTACAGTACCAGTGCATGTGTGGATCTTGTAGACAGTGTTGTGTATATATGAATGTGTGCGTATGTGTATGTGGGAGTATGTACTGAAGGTGCAAAGCTTAGGTATGTTACGGTATGCATTCACTATATGTGTGTGTCTTGTTTAAAGGTATGTGAAAGAAATGTGTGTGTGTCTGTGAAAACTAGACCAAGTCGAAGTAGGATTCATTTTGTAGTGACTGTATCATTCCAATACGAAAGCTTTTGAGACAGACTATCTCATAGGGCCATAGGCTACTGTAGTTTGAAATTAAAACCATTATTTCCAAACTCCATTAGTAGTAGTTTTTATATAGATCTAGCTTAATGTCTGTGCTTACGAATATCTGGATGTATGTATGTATGTAGTTGCATGTGCATGTGTGTGTGTGTGTGTGTGTGTGGTGTGTGTGTGTAAACATTTGCTGTGTGCCTGTGTAATTGCTTGTGGGTAATCTTACGAGCCTGTGTATACGTAATTAACAGAGAGGCAGCAGAGCAACAAGGGCCTATATACATGTGTGATGCTGTTAGAGTATTTTGCTGCTCTCCATTAATTAAGGGGTGTGGGAGTAGGGGGCAGGCTGGGGGGGGGAGGTTGGGAGGTGCGGGAATAGGGGGACAGGCTTTTGGGGGGTGCGGGAATAGCGAGACAGGCTTGGGGGTGGGTAGAAAGCCTGTCCCCTATTCCCGCACCACCCTAACCACCCCCCCAAGCCTGTCCCCCTACTCCCGCACCCCCCAAAAAAACCCAAGCCTGTCCCCTAGTCCCGCACCCCCCTAAACCCCCTCCTCCCAAGCCTGTCCTCCTATTCCCGCACCCCCTTAAAGGAGTGGTATAGTGTTGGTAAATTTGGAGCAACTGATTCCTCCAAACTATTCCAAGCAACAGAACACCATTATTTTTGTTAGTTTGATCCTGTTTTCTGGCATACTTTGGAGGAATCAAGGCACTCCAATGTACCAAATGGATACCATCCCTTTAAGTGACTCTCTCTTCACTTCTTATATTTGTTTCAATTTCTGTCTCCTTTCCTCTATATCAAAAACAGAGGAGATATAGAGAGAAAGAGAAGATAAACAACAAAATTAATCTCCCTCACTTTCCTTTTCCACTCCATTCTAATCTTTGTGTCACCATCATCTTTAAAGAGAAGACAAACAACAAAATTAATCTTCTTCACTTCCCATTTCACTACATCTTTGTGTCACCATCATCTTTAAAGAGAAGATAAACAACAAAATTAATCTCCCTCACTTTCCTTTCCACTCCATTCTAACCTTTGTGTCACCATCA